>CM031241.1:360577773-360700270 GCA_018340775.1 Taxus wallichiana var. yunnanensis | reverse complement strand
TAATTTGAAGTAGTGTGTAAAGTCAATACATAAATATTGATAAAAGGTGGTTGCAATTTGAAAGCTCAATTGAATATTTTTGTATATAATTTTTTAAAGGAATCTACTAAAGATGTTGAAGATATTTTTAGGTAAGTTTCCTTCTCTAGTTTGATTAAGAATTGGTGCTCGGAGTATTGGGGCCTAGTATTGCATTACAATTTCTCACAAAGTGTTTTTCATATTAATTTTCGAGGAGAAAATCCGAGTGCAAACTCTCAAATACCAAGACCAGTATCTATAAAATGCAGTCTTGTTACTTCAAAGTCCATAATAAAAATGCTTAAATGCCCAAGATAGTTGTTACCTCTAGTTGGATTCATCTCTATGCGCTTCTCACAAAATACTTTGGAAGAATATTATTTAATAGAAAATGGAAGCTATATGAGGGAAAGTCATTAAAATATACAAGTCATCTCTCAAAGTATGCTAATCTCAAGAGAAAATTCATCTCTCAAAGTATGCTAATCATAGGTCTGTCCATCATCTCTATAACAAGATTTGACATCCTAAGTCTAGTGGTCCCTCTAAAGAATTTATAAAAAGACATCATATTCCTTCTTCCTATCCCAACACCTTTGATGGCAGTAAGGCCCATGTCAATCCCTCTCCATAGATTGATTAGATTTATCCCATGTATATCCTGAAGGAAGCTGTATCCATTTCCAAATCCTCAACCAGTTTGACCTCTGTGTTAATGCTAGGGGTCTAGAAGAGGGTTAAATATAAATCATTAAATATCTCGAGGAATGGTTTAACAATTTGGATTTTAAAATTTTTGATGGTGAGGAAGAATTTTTTAAATTCTCTAGAGCTCTCGATTAAGATTTTAGATTCCATCCTAAAGTAGGCTGACTATGTTTGTCAGTCAAAAGGGAAAGAAAATATATAAAGGAAAAGGCAAAAGCTAACATTGATGTTATTAACTCTTTCTTGATTTCTGGTGAGAATGGCTGGAAAGGAATTTTGATCGATGGATTTAGAGCTTCAAGTGGTATTGCAATTTATTTGGAAAATCTTGGTAGATATAAGGACCAGCTCACTACAATTCACATATATCAACAATGGGATTTAAAATATCATATGGACATAATAACAGTCAATTACTATAGACTAGAACCAATATCATCTAGAAGAAATGACTCTGGCATGACAATTCAATCAAAATTCAAGATTTCTGGAACAAACATGTTTGTTCCTTTCTTATGGAGATATCGATTCCATTCTAACAAGGACAAGCTCAGTAGTAATCACGACTCTCAAAAAATATAAGATTTTGATAATTTTGTTTCAATGAATAACCGTGTGATAATTTAACAAAACAGTTTGTTTGCGTCAATTGCATAAAGCAAGCAGCCAACATCTATCAATGACTTGATTTCGTTTATTCACGATTATTTTTAACACTTAACATAAAAAATATTTACTTATAGATTTAATATAAGATATTTTTTCCTTCTATTAATATATAGTAATATAAATTTTACACATATACATAAAAAGGTAATTTAATATTTTAACATGTGAAAAACACAAAAAATACAATTTTGTATATAAGTTTGGTTATTTGTCTTATTTATCAATATCAAGTAGGTGATGAGACTTAAAACTAAACAAAGAACCATTTTTTTGGAAAAAATTAAAATTCTTAGGTGGCTCCCATCATTTTGTGAAGTGTGGTATGTGGACCATGCCTACTAATTCCTCCATACAAAAGAGACATTTCCCCTAAAACAGTGGGAATAGTAATTAAATAATTATTTCACTCAATTGTACTTGTCTTTACTAACTACTCCTCAATTATCTAGAGACACATTAGAGAAAAAATAACATTACCAAGAAAATTACACACCTCAATTATCTAAAGACATATTAGAAAGAATAACGATTACCAAGAAAATTGGATAAGCTTAAAAATATGCATATTTATTTTTACTTGCAAAAATAGTATAGTATAAAAAAGTCAATTAATATTAATTTTAGGTAAAAACTAGATTAATATTAAATTCTAATAATAACAAAGAAATAATGAAAAAATTAGATTTAGGCGCCTCCTTAATGTTAACAACAATTAGGCAATTGTCTAGTCTCCTAAGAATTAATCCCTCTTTAAGTAAGAAGTATTTAATTAAAAATATCTAAATAAATAATATAATGATACGCTTCTGATAGAGTTTCATTCAGATAATGTTTTATGTTGTATTTCATATTTAAATATTACTAGAAATCGCATGTGTACTGATGCGATATGAAGTTATGCACCGAATGGTATATGTTATTAGATTTAGAAAGACAGTTATTACTTTTGTAGTTGATCTTTGATAAGGGGTGTGATTGACATCCAATCACTGATTTTCTATTAAAGCCAAAAAAAAATTGCAAAATACATTAGAAGGGATATTAGATACTTGATTAGTTGTGTAATAATTGAATACAAATGCAAGTGAGACATGTATGTTTGCTAATACTCACTCTCAAGAATATAGTGAATGTGAAGTGTTTTGTTTGTTGAATGGTGCGGTATGGTATCAAGAGCTAGTTGTTGCTCTGAAGACAAAGGTAGTGTGGAAGATGGTGTTGTGGCTTTTGCATCTTTGGTGTTATTTGTGTTTTCCTTTTCTCTCTCGATGAATGATAGAAAATTATCCATGAAATCATGTGTAACGCCATGTATGTTCTAATTATTGTGTATGTCAAAATCTTTTTCCCCAACATTTCAAGACCATCAAGCCAAGACTCGTGTTGTTTCCCAGGTTAACGTTGTGCGAAGATTACATCATTTGTCTGATAGTTCGTGTTGAATCCTGCATTCGACCTCGAGTTAGAACTAACATCTGTTTCATGTGATGTGTCTGCGGTAGTGCGTAAAACATGCCATGGTTTGTAGTTTTTTTAGCATGTCCTAAGTGTTGTTGATGTCATGTGGGTTTAAGCCAAATTCAAAGGCTATATTTCAAAGGCTTGTATAAAAGGGGTTTTGACCAACATAAAGGTCATATGATGTTGAATCCTAAGTTGGGACATCCACAAATCTTGGGTGGACCAGAACAATTGTTTTAGTCGAAACCACTGATTCCTTTTATCTCCTTTACGAGTTACTTGTTGTAGCTCTAATCTCGAGCAAACCACTTTGAATAAGTGGTAGGTGCTCCATGGTTGCAAAGCAAACTCTATATGCATCAAGAAAGTGATTGTTTCTTATACATCGGCATCACTTTCAATGACACATCTCAAGATTTTTTTGCCAACATTTAATGATACAAATGAAGCAGTGACATAACAAGTGGTAATTTTTGCAACATGTGGCATGTTTCATGTGCGCTTATGTCATGTTCAACAACTCTCTTTGTGAGCATTTTGAATCACAATGTGTCTTTGGTTATGAATTTGCATCGGCATCTCTTAAAAATCTGGATAGCATTTGATGATAGGTTTTGAACGTTTCTCTACTTTTGAAGTATATTTTGCAATATACTTTAGAAGCGCATATAAAGGGGAAAGTACGGTTGGAAATCGACATTTTCTCCATATGGATATCATATTTTGATTGTGTATGTTGATCTATCATCATTTCTTGAAGGGAGGTACTTAATTTTCTCATCACTTTGATATGCGGGGATGAAGTAGGTTGTGTGGCCCATGGTGCATTGTCAGACTTGTCACTTTATGCAGATGTGATTTCTTTCTACATAGGCATATCTATTCTAAACATTTTGTGTGGCATTGAACACGATTAAGCGGTTCTTGAATAGAGTGCGTCCACGTGGGGAGGAGGATAGTATTTTTGTTTTATTTAAAGCAAACAAGGGTCATCTACGTTGATGACCTGGGAACAAAATCCATGCGTTACAAGTTGGGCGGGGGTTCGGGGAAGACACAAACTTATCAAAGTATTGTTTTTGCCTCAATAACTATGTATCCTCCCATTCCATTACGTCAAATTTTGGTGCAATCTCGAGCCAAAATAAACTTTGGACATGTCACGGAGCCTCTATGTTGTCATTCATACCTGCAAGACGAGAGCTCATTAATATTGTTTGTGTAGTCTAGAAAAACTTATTAAATAGTATATTTTATTACATGTACCAATATTCTCTTTGCAAGTTCCTTCTACAATATTTACATTTGGAAATAAGGTGTCTCGACCTTATTTGGTTTATTCAGATCAATATTTTCTTACTGACCATTTCACATTGTCGATTGCTCTAAAAATAGAAATAGGAGTTGTCAAAATATTCCCATATGATAGTATATCATGGAAGGACTATTTTTAGAGATATTATGATAGATTTTATGACATCTATAAGGGTCAAAAATAGGGGAGAATATTGTGGATGTGAGAGCCTAATTTTAGAATGAAATCTTTCTCTTTAATGCTATCCACCTCATGAGAGGTTTGGCACATGGTTTTGTAAACCATAGATGGTTTCTTGTATAACCAGAAGGTCTATAAATTGAAGGCTTGGAGAAGCAATTGATGCGGTGAGATTTGCAAGTATTGTAAAGTTGGAATCCTCCTAGAATTGTTTCTGGTGATACTCCTGTAAGAAACTTTCTCTATAAGTGTATGTAATCTTGTTATTAGATTTGAAATACATTAAGTGGGATTTTGGAGTGTGGGATTTTTTATCTGAAAGGATTTTCCCCACATATATTTGGTGTTTGTGTTCTTATTATGAATATGTTCTTTGATATTTCTATAATCATTTTGTTTTACTATTTTGGAAGTTTTACATAATATCTCTTATCAAGATTAGCGTAGGAAGTTGTGTCGTTACTCTTAATTTCCTATCAAGTGGTATCGTGAGCCTAATCACCTTTGGTTTTAGTTGTGGGTTGTTGGGTTTTTGTGCTAATCCAGGTTTGAGTGGGAGCTTGTGTGCAAAGAATAATTTGTTATCTAGTTGCTGAGATATTTTTCAAATGGCGAGCACATCCGGGAGGATGATGTAGAGAATTTTTTACGCACAAAGAAACTTTGAAATGTGGAATTTCGGAGATTGAAGATCTGTTGAGTTGATCAAGATCTATGGGATGCGGTGGATGAGAAGGTCCATAGGCCTACGGATCGATTTTGGCTACATGAAAACATGATGTAATGGATAGAAACTCTTAAGGTCTTATTAGACTATGTCTTGTAGATTTGATCCTGATAAATGTCCATGAAGAATCCACTTTAGAGAAGCTTTGGAAAAATTTGGGTGAGATATACCAAGTTAAGTCTCTAGTAAATAAGATTTTCTTGAGGAAGAAGTTGTATTCCTTGAGAATGGAAGAAGGTGGACAAATATAAGAGCATCAGGAAACATTGATACATTGGTGACTCGATTAAGCTCGATTGGAGTTAAGATGGACGAAGAAGAAAGGTGCCAAACTATGTTGGTTTTATTGTCGGAGCTCGGGGATAATTTTAGCGGCGAATATTCGTAATATGGTGAAAATTTCATTTTAGGAAAATTTGAAAAGGTGAATTATTCGGAGTGGGTCGGTGTCCTGTTCGCCTAAAATATAAAGTATATTTTTTTTTTTGAAATTCGGCTTCGCCTTCATTTGAAAACATCTCCTATAAAAACCTATGTGATTCGCCAGGGTAGTATACCTCAAGTAGCTTACCAAATTACCAATACTGTGAAATTTGAACTCGCATACCCTTGAGCACCAGAGATTCATATTACTGTTATCCTGTGATTGTTGACGCGTGACAAATGCAGTGTTGGCCTTGCAAGTGGGCAATATTGATGCGCTTGACAAAGGCATATTGACACACGACAAAGTGCATTGTGCGGCTGTAACAAGAGCTATATGACGGCGTGACAAGAGCTATCTTGACGCGGCGACTTGTGGCTAAGAAGTGACGCGCGACTTGGGAAGTGTTGACGCGTGACATCGGGCGATTTGACGCGCGGCAGAGACCTCGAGACCGGGAGTCGCTTCTTGGTTCTTTTGCTGACGCAACACTCTTTTCAGAATAATGGAAGGTGCCAGCTCAAAGAATACGAATAACCTAAAAGTAAGTAAGAAATCTCAGAAATCACTCTTCAAGTATTTTGGAAACCCTGCGGATACAGATAATGTAAATACCAATCATATAGATGCCACCAAAAAGAATCAGAATACTGACTGTGTGGAAGGCATTATTGAGGTGGACATGCATTCTGCACAGTATCACAGTCAAACAAATGAAACCTACGATAATATGCCGAGATCTTGAAGATATTGTTCTGTTGGGGTGCGGCGGAGAAGTGCGGCTAGATATCACGAGATACAAACACTCAGCAAAATGGAAGATAGAAATCAATATCAAACTCTGGTCCAAGAAAGAGGAAACCAGGTGATTGCGATATTGCTCAAAATTCTACTCAAAAAAGTAAAGCATTGAAAACAAACAAGAATATGTGGACCATTGGCAGGACATACAAGTTTGATTGGGCAGCTAAATTTCCATTTATTGAACCTGTACAATCATCTAATTCTGAAGAAATCCCATGTGAATGTACATGTACAATATGTACGTGGAAATTGGGAAAGCAACAAAAAATGCAACTGAAGCTGGACACAATAGAAAAACATTGTGGAAAACAATATTTAAGCGTAATGAGGCGGATGGCCGAGAAAATCAAAACACATAGGTGGAAAGCTGAAAAGGAGTGCATGCGTATGTAGATCACGAGCGGATATGAGGGCGGAAAAGCGGAAAAAACACGGACATCTGTTGGAAAAGGGAGGAACAATCACATCGCATATTGGTAAGATGAAAGAAACAAATCTACATGCAAAATTCATACAATTCTCTACTCTTTTTCAAATACTTAAAAAAGGAAGGGCGATGTCAGATTTCCTTGATTTCAAAGTTTTGTATCAATTTAACGGAATGCTGAATGTACCTCAGTCTCATTGGTCTGAGAGTAGTGGATGGGAAATGGCAAAATGCCTCTCGATGATAGAGAAGGAAGATTTGAAAGAGAATGTAAAAAAAGAAAACTTTATCTCTCTTTCAATTGATGAAGTGACAGCAGTCGACAACACCGCATGGGTATGTATCCACATATATACTTTAGAAAATCATATAAGGACTCCTCATCTGTTGGGTGTTATGAAAATGGTTGAAAACTGCAATGCTGAAAACCTATATAAAATAGTTGTTTCTCATTTGAAAGATGTTGCTGGTATGACTGATTATGAAATTGCTACGAAGTTGGTATGCGTTGGAGCAGATGGTGCATCTGTCATGCAGGGTCACGAGCAGGGTGCAATGTGTTAGATTACAAACAACAGTGGCCCCATATATGCTACCAATTCACTGTATGGCTCACAGAATGAATTTAGCGTATAAAATGGTAAGCAACCACGAAAATGTTGCTAAATTAGAAGACCTCATAAGAGAACTTCATGCCTATATGTCAAAAGCAGCCCAAAGCGTTTTCTGAGTTCAAAATTTGCAATTGGAATTACAGATGGCAAAAACTTGAAGGATGTGGAGACTAGATGGATCTCTTTGTATGAACCGGCATGCGAGTTCGTGAGGAGTATCCTTCATTGGTTGGTTTCATGCACAAATACCGCCGTCATGAAGTTGATAGGCGAGGACTTGTTGTTCCGCTTAAGCGATTTGGAGACTTTGCTTACATTGGTTGGTATTCTTCCAATGTTAAAGGAGATCAATACACTGATGAAGCATGCACAGGGCTGATTGATCTATATTGTGGATTTTATACGGATGAGGAAAATGGTATGTCAAAGTCTTGATATATTGTATTGTTCCCAGGATAGTTTTGATGCACCTGTTTTTGAAAATTGGAGAGATTTATTAGATCTTAAAAATCCTAACACCTTTTTGAGATTTAATATCCACGATCACCTATGCATCTCTGTTAATGGGAGGGAAATACCAATGCACATTTTGCAAAGACGTCAAGATATTACAGGATCGGAATGAGAAGATGTTCCTGTGACACGTAATTTGTTTGAGTCTGTGATAGTTGATACAAGAATAAAGCTTAAAAAAATTTCAGAAACCTTGTCATCAGAAATTAGGGAACGTTTCTGTAAAGATAAAATTCTGGAAGCCATGGGTGTGATGAATCCAAATTTTTGGAATACAGAAGGTGGCCGTGCAGACTTTGTCAGTAAGCATTTCCATAAATCAATGGGTACAATAATGGAACAATTTACAAAGACGTCAGAGCTCAAGGGTACGGAAATCAAAGGTATACTGAATGCCGATTTATTAAAGTTTCAGTCAACCAATTTTGCAACAACAATGAGGAACCAATATAAGAATTTAGATCAGCCTTCTGAAAGTGGTGCTATTACAAGGCTGTGGAGAGGAATCTATCAAAGTTCTATCTTACAAGAAGATATCAGTGAGTATTTCAGACTATATGAATTATGCCGAAGCAATGATTTTGGGGAGTCTGTGGAGGATGAAAGAGTTTTCGAGTGCATTGTCATTTATAAAATCAAAGCGAGAAAGCAGGTTGGATAAAAATCAGAAAGTTGCATGAAGTGTTCGTTTCACGATACTCCTCGAAACCTTTAGTTTGTGAGCAATTGCGCCTTGGAATTCCCTTTGTGAAAGAAGAGGTGTAAATAATACAACTACAAGTACAAATATTCCCAACCTTGAGAGTGTAATTGGCTCTTCGTCACATCCTACGAGAAGACAACATCGACTTTGATGAAGCTATTGATAATGGATTGTTTCAACTTTAAGTAGGTATCTTCTTTATCTATCTTTTATCTTTATCATTAAAGATGTTACGAGTCTATATACTAAAAATGTCGAGGCAATTCACCCATCTATCTACTAATCCATTTCTCATGTTGGATTTTTTAAAACAGATCTAGCTCATTACCGATTAGCATGGTGATGATTTCAACTTTAGCGGTATCTTTTTCCCCTTAATCTTATTGTTTATTACTATTCATTTTTGTGAGCAATTGCTCATTGGAATTCCTTTTGCGAAAAGAGATGTAAATAATACAGCTACAAGTACAAATATTCCCAACCTTGAGAGTGTAATTGGCTCTTCGTCACATTCTACGAGGAGAAGACAACATCGACTTTGATGAAATTTATTGATAATGGATTGTTTCAACTTTAAGTAGGTATCTTCTTTATCTATCTTTTATCTTTATCATTAAAGATGTTACGAGTCTATATACTAAAAATGTCGGGCAATTCACCCATCTATCTACTAATCCATTTCTCGTGTTGGATTTTTTAAAACAAAGATCTATATCATTACCGGTAGCGGTGATGATTTCAACTTTAAGCGGTATCTTTTTCCCCTTAATCTTATTGTTTATTCTTGCTCATTTTTTCAGCTCTGGTTATAATTAAAGATGTTACGGTGTATGTATTTACATTTAGTTAAATACAAAATTTTTATTTTTTGAAAGCGTGGGTTGACATCCGTCAGAAAGTGTTACTTCTCGGAATTTGATGATGTCGAGCAACTCACCCATCTATCTACTAATCAATTTTTGTGTTGAATTTTTTTAAGACAAAGATCTAGCACATTACCGGTGATGATTTCAATTTTAAATAGGTATCTTCTTCAACATAATCTTATTGTTTGTTACCTTACATTTTTTCAGCTCTTGTTATCATTAAAGACATTACAAGTCTAATTCTTTATATTTACTTTTATTTAAAGATATTGTTGGTCTATATATTTAAAGATGTTGCTGGCACTTCTCAGGACTGACAATGTCAAGCAACTCACCCCTCCATCTACAATGTCATGTGAAACAAAGATCTAGCACGTTACCCTTGATGATTTCACAGCAATCTAATACGCAAGAGGTAAGCTAAACCCTAGCATATTTGCAATTATGTTTAATTTCTTACCAGTGATGATTCTTTCTTGATTTCTTAGAATTATATTAATTTATTTTTAATATATTTTATCTTCCTGTAGACCAAGGATTTTTTTTCTATTTACTATCTCTTTATTCTCCATTTGTTGGTGAGTGGTAGCTTCCCAAAAAATAGATATTCCTGCCACCTGATAGGATAAAGATAACTAAAATAACAAAAAATTAAATTGGAAAGTGATGTCGAAACATGTCACAATACTACCAAATTCAATATTCACATTTCCCTGATTCAAACCACAAGAGCCTTGGCTGAGTCACCCTCCGTTAATATTAAAGTACATTGATCAGAATTCTTCCCTCCTGCTTGATTTGCATCAAGTTTGGGAACATCAATTAATTTCCCCTTCTTGGTTCCATCAGTTTTCTTAAGATCTTTTTTTGTTTAAACTTTTCCAATGCACTCATCAGGTCAAACAAAGTTACAAAGCTCATCTTAGATAACCTGACCATACACCATGAATCTTCTTGTACTGTTTCTAATTACCTTACACATATCACATCATCTTTCACACTTTCATTAACTCACAACCTTTATAGGCAATAACCTTATGATGCAAAGATAGATGAGCATTTGAATCAACGCATTCTGGAGCCTCTGTCAAACCTTGCATTGACCTCTAAGAATCCTTTAAGAAACAATGTGTTATACTCTTCCTTACTATGCACAAATCTTATGACAAGGTAACATCAATATGAGATTTCTCAACTTTATAACATTTGTAGATACTCATTTTTCCCTACTTTGAGCATGAATCAGAAGTATAACCTCTATTACACAATACATATTCTTGTGGTAGCAATACATTCTTGTCTCAACACCATGATAGACCACATGACATATAGAAACAATGTGTTATACTCTTCCTTACTATGCACAAATCTTATGACAAGGTAACATCAATATGAGATTTCTCAACTTTATAACATTTGTAGATACTCATTTTCCCAACTTTGAGCATGAATCGGAAGTATAACCTCTATTACACAATACATCTTCATGTAGTAGCAATACATTCTTGTCTCAACACCATGATAGACCACATAATGACATATAGAAACAATGTGTTATATACTCTTCCTTACTATGCACAAATCTTATGACAAGGTAACATCAATAAACAAACACTGATTCTTAACCTATCTACCTTTTACCAACTATAGACCTTAAGTCTACTTTCATACTGATATAACCCCACGAGATACAATTAAAGTCCCACGACATAATTTTCAAGATAATTAAAGTCCCACAAGATATTTAGGCACTAAATTTTACATTATACACATTAAATCGATCATATTCTTTCATCATCATCTATCACTTTGATTATCAATTGTCATCATTCATCATCTCGTCCACATATCTATTCATGACATATGCAAGTAAACAAGAAACATACATATAATTCATGATAATCACCATCTAATCACCATATAATTAAATTGAAATAGCATAGTACAAACTCAATAGTTGAAGTTTTCAAATTCAATATTAAAAGTTTAGTCAATAATAAAAGTTTCTAATTTTGAAAACCCTCTTTTCTTTAGAAAATTCTGCTCTTCCCTCTTCCCCAACAGACTTCTTCCACTCACATTTGCACCTCTTTCCCCAACACGAGAAATAACCCACGAACTTATAAGATCTTCACAAAGCCTTGTCCAGATTTTTATAATTCTTTCTTCTTGATTTGTTGCATCTCCATGGTGAGCAAATTTGGATCAGTGAACTTGCTTTGGCTTTGAACAAGATGTCGGGTCGAGACCATGCTCTTTAATTATCCGCTACGGGGTTCATTTTAAGAGACCTCTTGGAAATCGAAGGTGGAGAATACCTGGCGAATATCCTCAGAACCGGTTTCGCGGGAAGGCGAATTTTTTGGGGGTTGTATGAAAAAATTTCGCCTGATTGTCAAGTGTCTTTGCGGACGAAGAGCTGCGAGCAGCTTGCAGGGAGATTTTTCTGTCGCGTGTCAAAAAAATGCATTGACACGCGTCAACAGACCTCAGTGACGCGTCAACAACCGTAATGACGCGCGTCACTGAGGTCTATTGACGCGCGTCACTTGAGGATCTTTGTCGAAGCGGCACCCTCGATGTGGCGCATCAATAGACCCGTGGACGCTTGGCGTCATTCGCGTTGTTGACCGCTGCAGCAGCGTCGTTGGCTGTTGGCGCGTGTCAATGCATTTTTGACATCGACGGACAAAATCTCCGTCGCGGCTCTGCCTCGACCTACGCTTTCTCATTGAAAAATCTCGGTGTCGCTCATCAACAAACTCTTTGTCCCGAGGATCTTTGACGCGCGTCACGAGCAGTGTCTTTATCACGCGTCGGCGAGGGGATGTCACGCGTCGCCACCGAGGCGATGTCGCGCGTCACTGAGGGGATGTCGCGCGTCACTGAGGGCGATGTCGCGCGTCGCCGAGGAGCAATGTCGCGCGCGTCGGCGAGGGGATGTCGCGCGTCGGCCCGAGGGGATGTCGTGCGTCACTGAGGGGGATGTCGCGCGCGTCAGCAGCGAGGATCTTTGTCACACGTCTGTAGCCTCTGCCCTTGTCGCGCGTCTATAATACAGGATATATCATATTATTGAAAAATGTGAAGTAGAAGTGTTCTACCTGGCGAATAATCTAGGTTTATATAGGGGATATTTTTCAAGGGTGGCCGACGACCTAAAAAAATTAAAGTGTAATTTTTAGGCGACAGTCTTTGACCAGTGCCATAAAAAATTCGCCTTTTCAAAATTTTCAAAAATGGAATATTCGCCATATTACGAATATTCGCCACTAAAATTTTCCTGCCACTTTAGTGTATTGTTTTGTTTGTTAACCAAAACAATATTTTGCTTCAAATTTTTTTGCTGCGGATAAAAATTTGTTCTTTCTTTGTTTCCAAGTGAACTTGCAAAACCTCTCGCCACGACTCTTCAAATTTTCATATTTCAATTGCACAAAAAAAAGTGTCAAATTCAAAATATTAATGTAAATTCAAAATTTCAAATTAACAAAAATGATTGTTATAATGTAATAGTACTTCTGACCGCTCTATCTCTTTCGGCATTTGCGATTGATACAAATCCTTGTCCTTTGACCATTTGTTAAAATATGCAGGCCTCGGCACTAATATTTTCCAATTTGTTTAGTGCCTTATCTAAAATGCCATCTTTATAGTCGTTATTAAATGTGACATTCCCACATCTTACTTGGGTAAGTAAGGAATCCATCTTCTTGAGTTGATTACGGGCGAGCGTATAAACTATCCGTTGCTTTAATAATTTTCATAACGACTAATAATCTCATTGATAAGAATTTTAGCCCTTTTCTCCCATTCTATAAGCTGTTGGATTTGAGGAATAATAAACTCACTGACATGGGATTGACAATCATTACCAATTAAGTTCTCCAAAGGAAAAGGTGGAAACTCTTCACTATCTGAATCTGATGCAGACGATCTTGCTGGAGAAGTGTGGGGGCTTTCACCATGACCAAGATCAACTGCTCCTTGTTTCTGTCTTTGGGTGGGCTGATCCTGTTTTTGAAAAAATAAATCAAGATTTAGATAAATAAATTTGAAGACTGAAGATTTAGATTTAGATAAATCAGAATGTAATTAAAAATTGTAAAGCATATTAAAATTGAAATTTGAAGACTGAAGTATACCTGCTGCCCTTGAATCATCTCGCGGGTATCGAAAAAACCAGTTGGGTCATTGCTATCAATGCCCAAATAATCTTCATCTAAATTTATATTGTTCAAAACAGATATGCCGTTGCCTTTGGGCAAGCCACCAAGTGAGAGAGTTGGAATTCGAAACGAGGAGTCAAGGTTTAGTGTCCCACTAGGGGCCGGAGCAAAAGGCATGCGTTTACCAATGGTCTTTTTCACTGTTCCTCTGGTTGGCATTTTAAAAATTAATGGTTGAGTGGGTGTCGGTGCCATGGCTTGATCATGGTGACTTGTGCTTTGAAAAGTACAAGAAAAAATGAAAAATATTAAAACAATTCATAAAGTCAAAACTACGAAATTAAACGTTGTATAGAAAAGTTGTACCTTGTTGTCGAGGGGTATTTTTTTTCGGTGCTACGGGTGGCCTTGTAGGAGTTGTACTCAGTGGCTGTTCAGAAGATATCAATGCATGCGACTGTACGGAGTGAGTTGGGGAAGAAGGTTCCATAGTCCCTGCTATTCATCAATATTAAATGTTGTCAATTCATTTTGCTAAAATTTAAATTGAAAAATAAATCTGCAACTTTGGAATTTGTAATTAATATACGAGAATGTATTACTTCTCTGGCGTTTAACGAGTTCAAACTGTTGAGGGTCTGGAGAGGAGTGAGCTTCCATTTCAGATTGGGAGTCCCCCGAAGCCTCCGCGTGTAGTTGGCCTCTTCCTCTCGACATCTTTTTTTTTTTGGGAATCGCTTCAAGATATCTTCTCTGCAAAACATTAAAATTTAAGTTTTAATAACTGTGCACTGTAATGAAGAAAATTGTAATACAATTACAAACTAAATAGTTTATACCTGTTGTTCTGCAAATGGAATTGAGAATTTCATCAAAGCCTCATCAGAGCAAGTAGGAATTTCTTTAGCTTTTAAATTTAAAAGTGCCTCATAGTAGAAGCCGAGGAGATAGTTTGTTGAGTAAATGAAAGGTTTTTCTGAGATTTTCGAATTTGATATGTCAGCTCTTATTTTTTTGGATAGAAATGTGCACCAATCGAATTTTTGTTTTGAGATAGTGGCACAAATGTATGTAATGGCCCAATTTGGTATATCTCTGTTTGGCGACCCTACATAACAATTACGGCTTGAAAAATGCAATAAGTGCGGCAAGAAAGTGGTGTGCAATTGATTGTGTATCTACACCACACTGGATTTATTAACATGGGCGTTTGCAAATGCTAAAGCGATTGAAAATTACTATCAATTTATAATAAAGCAAATTGTATCGAGAATAAAAAGCAGAATAAAAATTTTGAATTAAAGCGAATTATACTTTACAATCGACATGGAAACCGTACTTTGATTCGAGAAATTTCTTGTTTTCTTCCACGAGTGTTGCCTTGGTTATATGCAGTTGGTAAATTTCGATAGGAAGGCGTAAACCGATGTATGTCATTCGGTTGATAGTGAAGTGGAACATTTGGCCATCGCTCAGAGTCACATAAAATATACCGTCCTCTGAATTGTAGCATGATAGAAGGTAATTCAAAATATCCGGATCTGTTTCGAAATGGGGCATATTAACGAGCCCTGTAAATCCACACTCTTCTATTATAGCTTGATATTCTGGAGACATCCTTAAAGCCGTATGGATGTGAGGGCATAAGGGATTCCTGTAGGTTATCTTGGAAATCGATTGACTTGGATTCTCTTCATTTTCTTGCTGAACTTGCAATTGGGAAGCATGTGAAGTCGACATTATAGCTGTAAATGCGTCTTTCTCAAAGATTTAGACCTGCAAAAATTCAAGAACGGGAAAACGTAAACGAGAAAATGAGCGGCATAAGGGTATTTATAACCTAAAAATGGGCGTCACTGTCCCCTATTGACGTGCGTCATTTGCTTCTAATGACGCGCGTCAATAGGAAGCAGTGTCGTGCGTCAATAGAAGGCTCTGTCGCGCGTCATTTGTTTATAGTGTCGCGCGTCATTTGTTTATAGTGTCGCGCGTCATTTGATTACAGTGTCGCGCGTCAATAGAAAATAGTGTCGCGCGTCATTTGTTTACAGTTTCACGCGTCAATAGAGGTCAATGTCGCGCGTCAATTGAGGACAATGTCGCTCGTCAATAGAGGACAATGTCGCGCGTCATTTGTTTGCAGTGTCGCGCGTCAATAGAGGACAATGTCGCGCGTCAATTGAGGACAATGTCGCGCGTCAATAGAGGACAATGTCGCGCGTCAATAGAGGACAATGTCGCGCGTCAATAGCGGACAATGTCGCGCGTCATTTTGTGACTGTGTCGCGCGTCAATAGATACTTGATGTCTCGCGTCGATAGATTGGCGACGACGCACGCGTCATTACGATCTAGTGTCGCTCCAGTGTCGCACGTCATCAGGAGCTATTGTCGCGCCAGTGACGTGCGTCATTACGGATTCCTGTTGTCGCACGTCACTGATTTAGCCTTGAAAAACCAGGTGAAAATTTTGTTTTTGAATACTGTCAAATTCGCCTTTCGCTGAAACTGGTTACGGGGATATTCGCCAGGTATTTTCCACCTTCAATTTTATAGGGGTGTCTTAAAATGAACCACAGTCGGGCTCATGGGACACCTAGTCATGGCCATTGGGAGCACTTGAGTCACTCGAAGATGGAGAATGTTGTTGGTTCTCTACTCTCCAAAGAGATGAGAAGGAAGGTCTCTCACGAATGCCAAAGAGGCTTTGAGTGTTCAAGGAAGAACAAAAGAATGAGGTAAAGATGAGAAGAAGTAAGGCCATTACAAGAATAAGGGAGATCAAAATCTCATGGTAAGTCAGTCAAGCGATATGTTGGGCTGTGGCAAACTGGACACTTAGAAGGGAATGCAAAGAAGAAAAGAAAAAAAAAAAAAAAGAAGAAGCATGATTGATTGAGTCCGAAAAGGAAGATGGAGATGCCTTTATTGCAGCTTTGGCCACTCATGCGAGGTGATAATGCATGGTTGATAGACGCAGTGCATCTTTCCACATGACCCCTAACAAAAATTGGTTTAGTAAGTATGAAAACTATGATGGTGGTAAGGTGTATTTGGGTGATAATTCTTTCCTTGAAATTTTTAGTCATGGTAGTATTTAGGTGAAATTTTCTGATGGTAGAATTAGAAGATTTGATGGTGTCTTCACATATCCAGGGAGTAGCAAGAAATTTATTATATGTTAGCAAGCTAATAGATGTGGGTGTGCATGTACAATTTTACGAAGTAGGTGTGAAAATGATGAGAGGTGTTATGGTGATAGCAAGAGGAAGTAGATTGGGTACATTGTACCAACTTGATGTATACACGATTGAGTGCAATGATAGCACTTCGGATAAAACTAAGCAAGAACTATTTTTACGAAAAGGAGAGGTTTCCTCTCTCCGCAGATGGTCGTGGCACAGGTACCCAAGGGTGCTCTGTCTCATAGAATCAAAATTGCCCTGCAGAGAAGACCATGTTATGGCACCAAAGGCTTAGCCACATTGGAGAGAAGGGTTTAAAAGCCACGAAAAATAAGAACCTCATTGAGGGGTTGAATGATTGCGATCTCTGGTTTGATTTACGTGAACCTTGTATTTATGGTAAATTAACGCAGACGGCGTTCGATTTTACTTGTATACTCATAAGTCTTCATGTATCTTGGATCTAATCCATTTGGATGTATTTGGTCCTGTTAAGGTTGCTTTCTATTGCTAAATTAGTTTATTATGTTACTTTCATTGATTTTAGTAGGAGAACATGGGTATATTTTTAAAGAGTAAATATGAATTTTCGATTGTTTGAGGAATTTAAGGCTATGGTTGAAACTCAAACTAGGAAGAAAATTAAGTGTTTGAGATCGATAATGGCGGTGAGTCGTACTTCTGAGACTTTGTGATTTTGTATAGATTGTGGGATTAAAAGACAAAAGACAAATTCGTATTCTCAGAACATAATGGAGTTGCAAAAAGAATGAATAGAAGCGTTAATGGAGAATTTAGGAGCATCGATCTTGATTGGGTGGTCTAGAAAAGAGGTTTTGGAAATTTTTATTACCGCACCTGCTATTTGATAAATAGATCTCCTACATTAGCGCTCTTTGATAAAACGCCAATGGAAGGCGTGGTCGGGAAGAAGCCTTCAATTAGACATCCGAAAGTTTTGGGTGTGAGGCATATGTACATGTGCCTAAGGAGAAGAGAACAAAGTTGGATTCTAAGGCTATCAAATGTATCTTCATCGAATATGGCTATGGTGTGAAAGGATACAAACTTTGGGATCTTATTGCACAAAAGGTAATATACTCCAGAAGTGTTATTTTTAGAGAGATTAAATCTTTCCCTATTAATTTTCAGCCAAAAAAACATAAAGAAAATGAACAAAAAAAGGATGTGGTTCAACTTCCTTCTACACCTGAGAAAGTTGAATCGAGACCCCAAAATAGACAAGAAGTTGAGGAGAGCTCACCAAGCTTTGAATCTTCAGAAGAGGAAGAAGAGGAGGAAGAAGTGGAAGAATCTCCACCTCAGCTTGTTTGAAAGTCTACAAGGAAAAGGCAACCACCTGAAAGGTATGGGTATTCTCCTGATGATTGGAAGTGTATATTTTCTTTGAGTACTAACATTGATGAACCGAGATCTATATAAGAGGCTTTGGGTATGAATGATGCAAAGTCTTGGCAAATAGCCATGGATGAAGAGATGGAAGCCCTTAAAAAGAATGATACATGGGACCTTGTACCATTTCCTAAAGGTCGGAAACACTTGTTGGATGTAAATGGGTGTTTAAGAAAAAGATTGGTTCAGATGGAAATGTTGAAAAGTATAAGGCACGGTTGGTTGCGAAGGGTTACTCTCGGGTTGAGGGTATTGATTATGGTGAGATATTCTCTCTGTTGCTAAAATGACATCCATTCGGTTTATTATCTATTGCAGACTTATGACTTAGAGGTTGAACAAATGGATGAAAACTGCTTTCCTTCATGGTGATTTGGAGGAAGAAATCTATATGACACAAACTGAGCACTACATGGTTAAAGGTAAAAGCAAGATGGTTTATAAGTTAAAGAAATCCCTATATGGCCTTAAACAAAGTCCAAGGATGTGGTACCAAAAGTTTGATTCATATGTGTTGAGTTTGGGGTTTGTGTGGTCTAAATCGATCACTATGTATATTTTAAATTTGATGGTGATTGTTTCCTAGTAATAACTTTATATGTTGATGACATGTTGTTTATTGGGAAAGGAAAAGGTTTGATTGCGAGAATTGAAATCTCATCTCTCTGAAATTTGAAATGAAAGATCTTGGTGCGCAAAACACATACAGGATGGAGATTAGAAGAGATCCCGAGAACAAAAGCTATGGCTTGGCTAGAGTAAGTATGTTTGTTCTTTTTGCAAAGGTTCAACATGCGGGATTGTAAACCACTTTGTGTTCTGTTAATTTGGGAATGAAGATCTCCATTTCACAATGTCCTTCATCCCCATCGAAGATGGAAGAAATGGCTTGAGTGCCTTACCGAGTTCGGTTGGAAGCTTAATGTATGCTATAGTCTGTATAAGACGAGACATTGCCTAAGAAGTGGGAGTTCTTTCGTTTTTATGTTTAATCTTGGAAGAGTGCATTGGGATACGATTAAAAGGGTCTTGAGATATTTCTGGGGTAAATCAGTACTCTATATGTTTTCATGGAAGGGAGATCAGCATTCCCTAGGTATTCATGGTTTTGTGGATTGATTGGAAATTTGGTGATGTCGATAGTAGAAGATCCACCGGTGCATGTGTTTTACTCTTAATGGTGGTGCAATTAGTTAGATGAGAAAATGACGGGTTGTGGTCGCTTTGTCCACTACTAAGGCAAGAGTATACATAAGCGACTACTCATGCACTGTAAAGAAGCCATTTGGCTAAAGCATTTGTGTTAAGATATTGAATTGAAACAGAGGCACGATTCTGATGTATTGTGACGATCGAGCACAATCGCCTTGCGAAGAACCTAACTTTTTCAGGGACCAAACACATTGATGTTCGGTATCACTTCGTGAAAGATATGGTCCGGGATGGCGGGGTGAAGGCTGGAAAAGGCAAAGATAGTTGCAAATGTTGTAGATGCATTAACTAAGCCCGTGAGCTACTTGAAATTTAGGTGGTGTTTGAGTCTATGGGCCTCTCGGCCCCTAGCAGTTGATCCATGATGGTATCTTTCCCTTGACCCTTACAAGGTATTCGACAAGTGGGAGATTGTTGGAAATAAGGTGTCTCAACCTTGTTTGGTTTATTCAGTCAATATTTTCTTACAACCATTTCACATTGTCAGTGCTCTAAAAATAGAAATAGGAGTTGTCAAAATATTCCCATATGATAGTATATCATGGAAGGACTATTTTAGAGATATTATGACAGATTTTATGACATCTATAAGGGTCAAAAATAGGGGAGAATATTGTGGACGTGAGAGCCTAATTTTAGACTGAAATCTTTCTCTTTAATGTTATCCACCTCATGAGAGGTTTGGCACATGGTTTTGTAAACCATATATGGTTTCTTGTATAGCCGAAGGTCTATAAATTAAGGCTTGGAGAAGCAATTGACGCGGTGATCTTTGCAAGTATTGTAAAGTTGGAATCCTCCTAGAATTGTTTCAGTGATATCGTAAGAAACTTGCTCTGCAGTGTATGTAATCTTGTTATTAGATTTGAAATACATTGAGTGGGATTTTAGAGTGTGGGTTTTTTTATACGAAAGGATTTTCCCCACGTATATACAGTGTTTATGTTCTTGTTATGAATATGTTGTTGATATTTCGTAATTGTTTTACTATGTTGGAAGTTTTGCATAATATCTCTCCTCAAGATTAGCGTATGAAGTTGTTCTGTTACTCTTAATTTCCTATCAATTTCTTCACAAAATATTGTGAATCTGTGATGCAGGTATGTTGATACTCGATGAGGGTTTGATAAGTTTGAACATGTGTTTGATAAGTTTGATTCTCTTTCGGATATATACTGCCACAATACATACATGGAATTATTTGGAACAAGTTACTGTTTGTTTCAAAATCTCTTATAGAAAAACACTTTTAAACTAACCACTACAAGCTATTTTTAAAATCAAATTTCTTGTTTTTGCTTGTGTAATTTTCTTTGCATGTTTCTTGTATTTTTGTGTAGTTGTGGATGCCTCGATTGGTATTCCCATTCTCCTCAATTTGTGAGGTGGTTAATATTTCAGTGCATCTTCGTTAGAATCATAAATCAAGCAAAAGCCCCGTGAATGATCTCCAATTGTTCGGATATTGGAGAGAAAAATTGGGGACGTTGCCATCAAGTGGAGTAGATCTCTGATCATTTCGGCTATCACCATTTTAGGTGGTTTCGGTTACCTGCAATGTAAAACGTTAACAACACATTGAAGACGTTTAAAATCTTCCTCCCTCTATAAGTGAGGCGTAGTTAATTTCAATCTCGTTGTAGGGAGGGGAATTGTGTTTTTAATATGCATCATATTAAACTGGAGAGGGAAAAGAAGTATGTTAGTTCTAGAAGATGTTTTTAGGTATGATAGGAAGCTTAAAAAGCCTTGTCAATGATCAATCTAACGTCCAACTTGGGATGCTTTGAAATGGCCTCATTGGGGAACAAACCACTCAGCACATAACGAATCTTGTCATTGACGAAGGCACATGCCCCCACATGTCACTTCGGAAAAAGGATTGTAGTCAACTAAAAATAAAAATGTAACAATCAAAAGAAAATAACATGAAATCACTCTCTGATAATTTTTTAATCAATAACATGTAATAAACAAAACAAATGAATAAATACTTCAATCAATATTGAAACCCACGAAGTTCATTTAGAGACGACACTCTCTTCTCTACCGCGGGAGAAAGAGAATCACAAATCCCCTACAAAAAGTGAAAAAGAAGTTATTAAAACTAAATATATCTATACTTATTCAATTACTTACATCAAAAACAACCCTATTTTCAACGAGATCATAAATTGATCAATGAATAGCTAAGCACCAATTTTCAAAGGTACAAGTTAATATAGAGGTAATTTTACAATATTTTCACACCCATGAGCCCAAATCTCATTAATAAAACTTCAAGGCTTTGCATCTTCCCGATTTACATTAAATTGACATATCGACTATATAAACATTGCCTAAAAATTGCTATGATTAAGACAGAATAGAACACATATGGCCTAACAAAATACTTTTCTATGATAAGAATATTATAGAAAAACACACACAGAGAGATATATACAAGAGAGGTCCAGAAGAGATGAGAATCAAGATCAGTTACTCAATGTTTTCTGCATAGGAAAATTCATTATATAGGACTACAAAAGCTATGCACAAGATATAACTAAGTGATATGTATGTATGTGTGCATGTGTATAGTAATGTTCTAAAATCTCTTTCAAGGATTGTGTACATTCTTTTGGGCCTTGGAGGAGTGGTAGAATAAGTTAATATCATCCCATTTGCATTTTTTTGTGGGGAATGTTTGGGAGAATGTATACAATTCAAGTTTTCAAGCTGTAAAGTAGGTACAAGTTTAATACTGGAAAGGTTCTTGACTATCAAATTGCATTTCATACAACAAATGGAGGAAAAAATAACAGAAAAAGTAGCACATTCTTTAATTAGCTAGTGCGGCATTATCACTATCTTAAAGTTACTCCCACAAGCTGAAACATCTTAAAGTGATATTATATATATGTTACATTTTGGTATGTTCAATGGACTTGGCTGAATTGTTACAGTAAATTTTCCATTCTACAAAAACAATTGATGTTTTGAAAACCTTTTTTTTATGAAATGCATGGCGATTTCAATTGTGTAGGTCAAAAAGCATGGCTTTCTCAACGCTTGCAAATTCTATTTACATATAATTGTGACCTTAATGGCACTAATGATTTATCTGACAAAGTTTTCACTTGAGAATACTGGATTACAGCCAAGACCATTCATCATTTGGAGGAAGATACCCTCGAATGCCATATCAGGATAATTACTTTGACTAGAAATCTCCTTGAGCATGGAAGTAATAAATAGGGTTAAGATGACGAATGAAATATGGCTTGTATTGATAATTTTTATCTAATGACAATGTGATCTGTGGGTGTAGGATCTTTCATTCTTTATCTAAAGAACTTTAAGTCTTCATCTATATGGTATGCGAGAAAGGAATTGAAAGAATAAAATGAACTCCTCAATGAAATGGTTGAAAAGGGTTTTCAATATGATCCATTCATATACAATTGTAAGCACCATTTATAAATGTGTTTTAAAGAATTGCAATCAATTGCTATAAAGAGATCATGACAGTCACTACCCCAAAGCTTAGGTAAATTTGGAACTGATCTTGAAATAGTTGGAAGCATCAAACATAGGAATCTTGTGAGTCTGCATGGATATTCACTTTCTCCACAGAAACATGTTGTTTTATTATTACATGGTAAACAAAATTCTATGGGACATCTTACACGATGAGTAATATGATTATGGTTATGGTGTTCTAAGCATTGTTTATAAATGTGTTCTAAAGAATGTAATCAATTTCTATAAAGAGACTACATAGTCACTACCCACAAAGCTTGTGTGATGTTTGAATCGAGGTGTCTAAAGCAGTTGGAAGCATCAACCATAGGAATCTTGTGAGTCTGCATGGATATTCGCTTTCTCACACTGAAACCTGTTGTTTTATGATTACATGATAAACGGAATTTTGTGGGACATCCTACACAATGAGTAAATAAAGTGAAGATTAATTTTTCTCGTGGTATTACTGTCGTAGAGGTAAATACCAAGTCCTAGCAGAGCAATGAAGTTAAAGATGGTCTCACATAAGGTGAGGATGGAGACAAATCATCTACTGGTATTCCAAGTGAAGACCGCAGTGGAATGGGTGAGGAAATTGAGAATACATCATAAACATCCAAGAGAACTCTATCATCAACATCATGTAAAGAGAGTAATCCAACAAAGGATCTGGTTGATGGAGAAATAGTTAAAACAAGTGAAAAAGTTCGAGATAATAGCAATCTCGGTGAAGAACCGCCCACACCTTCCTAAAGTAAGCTGGTATTGTCTCTACGATGACAAGGGCATGAAGGCTGGCTTGGCAAATGTGGCGACTTATGAACCTTGAAGGATGAGCAAGTTTCCTTTGGCAATTCTAGAAGACACGTTTTTTTGTGACGAAGATAATAGTTTGGACAAGTTTACGATTAATACCTTCTCATGCGGCTCAAAAGCTAAACAAGTACAACACTGAAAACATAACCTTTGACCAAGAACCAAAGTCTGTAGAACTTGGTCATAAGAGGAGGCTAAGAAATATAGTTCTCTTTGCTACATACAAGTATAAACAAAATTTAAATGCATACCTGCATAATTCAATTTAACGCAGGGAATTGATGGTGGAACTTAGAGAGCTTGAAGAATGAAATTATAGTGTTAGTGACCAGTATTTAAAGGTTAATGCATGCAAAAGCTATAAAATAAAATTTAAAAATAGTAAAGCCAAAGCAACATGCAAAATCAGAAAAACAAAATTGTTAAAAATCACAAAAATAAAATTATTAAAAATAGCAAAAGCAAAATTGTTAAAAATAACAAAACCATCAAATTTGACACAGTCCCATGAATATCCGCAAAACCTTTTCCCATAGGGATAACGCCTTTGGCGTAATAATTATTTTAGTTGTTTGGTTGAAACCCTTAAAAATTAAAATTCTTCTCTTTCTTTGCATGCCCCAGTTGGTCTTAGTATGAAATTGAAGGGTTTGAATGACCTCATATTTTTATGGAATGTTGATAACAAAGGTAATTATACGGAATAGTTTTCTTCACCGTTTCCTTTGTCGATTTCAAGTGTTCTTCATTAAATTTTGTTGTTTCCTAGTTTCAAATTCGGTTGAGGCTAGAAATTAGATGCACATTGTGTAATCTAATGTGTGTAATTATTGTATGTAGTATTATAATTAATGTTTGGCTGTGGTGAATTATATTATAGAATCTTGACAAATTAAACGATATTGTTTTAGTTGGGGTCATGAGCTCATTCGCTGGATGACCTTCGGCAATGGCATTTTCACCTCTTCCAATCCAACGAGAGAATTCAAATGTATGTATAATAGTTGAAATGTAAACGAAAATGGTCTTGACTTTGTTTCCCTATAAATATATTTTTTCAGAGATAAAATCTTTTCTTCTGATCTTTCGATCCAACTGTTTAGAACTTTCTTTTGTGTCAATCACACAGCTTCCGTCCCTGTTTATCATTATTTATCTGTTCTCTCCACATCTCTATCGTCACGTCGATTACAACTTTATTTGCGATGGCTCGTTATATGCTTTAAGTACATTTAAAGTTTTTTCCGATGGCGTGGTATTTGTGTTCCATAACTGTCGTACATATGTGCGTGTCCTCAAAACTTTTATGCGCATTAAACTATTACCTAGATGGAAGAAAACTTAGTTGAACAAATGCATAGAAAGAATATCATACGGACGAATAATACACCATACATAATGCATGATTATGCCGGTTCAAAATACCAAAAAGGGATATTAAAAACATTTATCATTTAACATCTATCCTCCTATCACAATTTCTTGTTACGTCGTAGAGTCGCATCGTTCCAAGAAGTTTTTGATTTGTATAATGGTAGGTGTGGAGTTTGAAATCTTAATTTCAAATCGTAATGATTAAAAGGGTAAAAGTAATCTCATTAATTCACTTAACATTCTGGGCAAATTATAATTACTTATATAGTCACTTCTAATTCAACTAATAACTCGAGGATAAATGCACGGTGAGTTTGATGATCAATGTTTGCCATGTCTGAAGGTCAAGTCTACCATGTATAAATAATGGTGAATTCGTTTCTAATTCAACTCGCAAGTAATTGTGCTAAATCTAAATAATGACAATTTTGTATTTTATATGATTTATAATTTCTCATGTTTTTTTATAGAATTAATATAATCACTTATTCAAATCCAAGCTCTTTGAGTCTTTGTGAATTCTCGTTAAACTCTTTTTTTAATTAAAAACACAATGTTGATCATATAGGATTTAACAATATGGTATTTTTTTGTTACTAGTAGCTATATTTCCTTTAGTGGTACATGGATTTGCATTTATATTCTTTTAAGAAGGGATTGGGTGTAAGGTGGAGGAATGTGAGGATAAGTGAGGGACATCATTGTGAGAAACTATGAAAAAGTTAGATATGAAGATGGGAAGTTCCATGGATCATGAGATGGTAAGGAGAGGAGTGTAATATCTTTTTTGATGTAATGGAAGATAATGCGGATTCTCTTAAAGTAGTGTGATTTAGGATTTGATATTTCTTATGCCTATTATTTTACCACTCAAAAAAAATCAAAAAATTATTAATTTTTTTTGTCATTAATAAATGCAATACTAAAGCCATTATCCCAATTCACTAGACACAAATAACACAAATACTTTCCCTTGTAACAAATCATCATACTCAAGGTGTGCCATCATAGTTTTGTATGCATCACATTTTATTAGGTCAAGGATCATATCCTTGCAAAAACACAATTATAACAATCATGACTCTAAATACCACACAACAAGGAAGGTTAATTTTACTCTAGGGTTTGATCGTGTATTACATTCCAAAATTTGTTCATGTTACTTTTTTTAATTAGAATGTCAAAATTAGATTCACAACACAAGGGTGGGATCTAAGTCTGTAAGACAATCTAACTGAACCCAGAAAGCACACAATACCTACAATAACTAGGGAAAAGTCCACCAATTCCATGAAGAATCCAAAAGAATCCTCCATGAGATATCCTTCCCACTAGCCTAACATATGTGCATAGGTTGAAGAGAGGATCAATTATATACCACAAGGACTCATATAGGAAGTCTTGTCGGGTAAGACCAAACTTAGTTTATGTTACCTTTCTCACATAATAATCTAAGTCATTTAACAACTAAGTTAACGAAAATAACTCACGTTTAATAACATATGTGCATGTCGCCATTGTTCAAGGTTTACGAAAACACTAGTCACGTAAATTTTAAAGGAGATTTATTCCACAATCTATTGATAAGGAGGCTTACATCCCTGCATAGGAGCATGAAAGTACTATCCCTAAATCTTTGAGGTGTCATCGTTACCAAATATTCACTACAAACATATAAATTTACCTCATTTTTCCCTCCCAAAGTGTTTCATAACAATTCACTTAGGATGGTACACATATCAGGTATCTACAACCATTTGCCACTATTGTCACAAATAAACCCGTTAGTTAGATTCCTCATCTGAGTAAGTTAAACTACCCCTTACACATTTCACACATTCATTGAGCTAAAGTGAAGGAAATAAGTGTAACCACAAAAAAAAGAGGGAGATAATGTATGCCAAGCATAACTATGCACATATAACACGAATAACATTTTATTCTTCTAATCCATTGGTACATAATAAGGGTTTCTTATAACCAAGGTTCATGAGCACAATCGTTCCACGAACATGGTGACCTTGTCAACCACAATCACTAATACAAGCGTAGTCTAATACAAGTAAAAATGACTACAAGAAGGAAAGATTGAGTTCTTGATAATCATTCATATAGGTCTCAAGATTTAGATTTTTCATTAGATTTCATTTTATTAACGTACAATGTTGTCCTACTTATAACAATAATCAAACCGTGAATTATCATTTATAATTTATGTGTTTCCTCATCTTTGTATTAGCTCAACAGGAGTATTTTCCTTTACTTTTATTCTTATGATAATCATGTTTTCATTTTATTCACTAGATAACATTCAGGGTGCTTATGTTATAAGAAACCATACATTTTCAAGGTCATTCTCATTAACTTGCATTCTTTCTACCTTTACATTGTGTAGTAAAGTCACCCATTAACATTGTTTAAGAGACAAATGCAAAGTGACAAAGCTTTTGTTTCTCATTTAGAATATCCAAAGGGCATAGTCATACATATGAAGTTTGTATCATTAATATTTGACCACACAAAAATTAGAAGAAATATTAAAAAAATCCACATACTAGTGATCTAAGGTTTCCATAGGGCACCAATCCAAGTGGTAGGAAATATAAATTGTTGCACGCTATTGTGTTGCTGGTTGTTGTCATTGATGTCAAAGGCATTGATGGAAAAGGGAGAATGCAAGAGAAGGATTGTTAGGTGTTTCTCAGAGGTTCAAGGTGAATTCAGGTGGTTTCAAGAAGACAGGGTCTTGGAAGGTGAGTGGCAGTGCCATTTCAGGGTGGTTTCAAGTGCCTAATGAAGTGAAACAGATGGTACAAGTAAGAAAAAAATATGGGTGAGGCCTTGAGAGATTATCCAAAGTCTATGTGAGTAAATTTTAGGCTCATCTCAGCCCCATGAATCAAATTTTAATGTTGGTCGAAATGGTGTTGAGAATAAGCAGTGTTCTTGCATGCAAATGAGATGGGCTAGACAATTTTAGACCTATTATTTTCAAAAAAATCATGGGAGATGATGGAGGAAGGTTTCTTAGTGCTTCATGCAAAATTTTAGGTCATTTGAGCAAGTTACATGAGTTTTTATAAAACATGTCTTTTGAAAAGCTCATTTTGAGCTTCCTGGCTTCTTAACCTTCAAGAAAAATATAGAGAATCCTTCGAATAAATCATAGAATAATTTTTTTGATTAAATTTGCATATAAATCATGTGCAAAAATAATTTTCTCAAAAGGAGGTGTGGTTGAAAAGTTATGAGCATTTTGGTGGAGTAGGTTTTCTCTCTACTGGACTGTGCACCAATTCGATAAGAAAAAAAGATGTAGTTGGACTCCAATTCATGTTTAATAACTTGTTGAGTATATCCTTAGTCGATTAAGTATAATATCCAGCTGAAATTTCTATATTACTGGTGACAGAATACTGGGAAGGGTTTACTAAACTCCTTAAGTATGTGTCGTAGTACCAAGCTGACGAGAAGTTCAAAATACGAAAGTTCATAATGGGACTGAATCCCATCATTGGTGGCGAAGTGGATGTCCACGGTCCAACCACTATGGAAGGAGTTGTCGAAAAGGCAATAAGACAGGAACAGAAATTGAGAGCAATTTCTGCTCATAGGGAAGAGATAAGGAAGAAGATTCCCAACTCTTCTTCATCTCTCGCACCCAAAAGGGGGCCCTGGAAAAGGTTTGGTGTGAAAAAAAATTGTTGTAGATAACAACAAGAAATCAGTAATGAACAAACATGTAAATAGTGTGGAGCAGCTTCGCAAAAGTTAGTGGCAATGGACAAAAGTCCTATGGAAGCCAGAGTGATAACTTCAAAGCTGGTAGAAAATTTGAGCCTAGGAAAGGGCCAGTTGGAGGATGCTTCAACTGTGGAAAGGACCATTACGCGAGTCACTGTCCTCTGAAAAAGGATGATCACGATCAGCAGCATAGGATACACGCTGCGGTGGCTAACAAACAAGCTGAAAAGCAAGTTACACCCATAGAAGTTCCGGGTAAGTTATTCGGTACACCTGTAGTCATACTTTTTGATACTAGAGCTACTGAATGCTTTATTTCTACTAAACTTGCAATGAAATTAAAAATAAAAGTTGAACGAATGGATAAGACATGGACAGTACATTATGGGAATAATGTTGTCCATACAGTCGAAATGTGCCTTTTTGGGGCAATTCTTGACTTTCCCAGCTTCTCCACCGAAGTCGACACGTATGTCACTCCTTTGGGATCATATGATATCATTATTGGAGTTAATCGTTGGCGAACATAAGGCAAAATTTGATCGTTATGAAAAACAAATTTGTTGTTTTGATGACCTGTCAGAAAGCAGCAATCATTCAAGGTGTAAGGCGTGAGGTTGCAGTTAGGAAACTAATAGCTATGCAACTAAAAAGGGATAAAAATAGAGGCTACACCTTGTATGCCGTAAAAATGACAGAAAATGCTGAGGAAGATAATGATTTCATGGAAAGGTACCCATTATTAAGGGATTTTAGTGATGTATTTCCAGAGGAATTACCAGGTCTTCCGCCCAACGAGAGTTTGACTTTGTAATAGAGATCAAGCCAAGAACCGAACCCATATCTAAGGCACCTTATAGAATGACCACCCTCGAGTTGGTGGAGCTAAAGGCTCAATTACAGGAACTTTTGACTAAGGGGCTGATAAGACCGAGCGTCTCACCATGGGGAGCGCCGGTAATTTTTGTAAAGAAAAAGGATGGCACATTGAGACTGTGCATTGATTACATAATGTTGAATAAGGCAACTATTAAGAATCGATACCCACTTCCTAGGATTGATGATCTGTTCGACCAGATGCATGGAGCATCAGTCTATTCCAAAATAGATCTTCGATCTGGGTATCATCAGCTGAGAATAAAGGAAGAAGATATTCATAAAACAACTTTTAGAACAAGGTACGGGCATTATGAATTCACGGTGTTACCTTTTGGGTTGACAAATGCACCTGCCGCCTTCATGAATTTGATGAATAATATTTTTCAAGAATACCTAGACAAGTTCGTGCTTGTATTCTTGGATGACATTCTTATATACTCTAAAAATGTCGAAGAGCACCAAGAACATTTAAGGATAGTGCTGGAAGTTTTAAGAAAGAGAAAGTTGTATGGTAAACTGTCTAAATGTTCCTTTTATGATGCAGAGGTGCATTATTTGGGACATGTTATAAGCAAGAACGGGATAGTTGTAGACCCTTCAAAGATCGTAGCTATAACCGAGTGGCCTGCGCCTAAGAACGTGCATGAAGTAAGAAGCTTCATGGGCTTGGCAGGATATTATAGAAAGTTCGTTAAGGACTTTTCAAAAATTGCTGCCCCAATCACTTCACTGCAAAAGAAAGATAAGAAATTTGTCTGGACTGACAAATGTGAATCTGCCTTTAAAAATTTAAAGGAACAGTTAACTACAACACCTATTTTAACTGTACCAGACCCAAATGGAAATTTTACGGTTGTAACGGATGCGTCTAGAGAAGGTCTTGGAGGCATTCTGTTACAGAATAACCATGTCATAGCTTATGAAAGTAGAAAGCTTAAGTTACATGAACAGAATTATGCTCCACACGACCTAGAGCTCGCTGCCATTGTACATGCACTTCAAATGTGGAGGCATTACCTTCTTGGCAAACCCTTTGAGTTAAAAACTGACCATCTGGGGTTGAAGTATATTTTTACTCAACCAAATCTGAATGCAAGACAACGAAGATGGTTAGAATTTCTGTCTCAGTATGATTTTGATATAAGCTACATCAAAGGCAAGGAAAATAGAGTGGCAGATGCTCTGAGTCGAAGGAAGCACATCTCTGCTCTTATAACATTAAGAACTCAGTTTAAGGATGAGGTGAAAGATGTCATGGAATCAGACTCTTATTTCCAACAAGTTAAAGCAAAGACTTACTGCAGATCCAAAAGATGTGAGGTATAAGGGATTTCGTTTTGATAATGAAGGAATTCTAAGGTTCAAAAACAGGGGGTATATATACCCTTGGCAAATGATTTAAGAAAGAAATTGTTAACTGAATTTCATAATTCACCTTTTTTTGGACACCCTGGCATTACAAAAATGCTTGTTGATCTCAAGCAGCAATACTTCTGGAAGGGAATGAAAAAGGATGTGGTGGAATTTGTAACACACTGCTTGGAATGTCAGCGTGTTAAGGTAGAACATATGCATCCTTTGGATTACTATATCCCCACAGCATTCCGCAGTACAAATGGCAAGTGATAACGATGGATTTTGTTCAAGGATTGCCTATGTCAAGGAATAAGCATGATATCATCCTAGTTGTCATCGACAAATTAACCAAAGTGGCACACTTCATTGCTGGTAATTTGAAAGACGATGCACCAGTGTTAGCAAGAAGATTTGTACATGAAATTTTTAGATTGCATGGAATACCCGAATTGATCATATCGGACAGAGATCCGAGGATGACATCAAGGTTTTGGCAAACGCTTAATGCGGCCTTGGGAACTAAATTAAACTTCAGTTTTACGTATCATCCAGGAAACGGATGGACAGACCGAGAGAGTCAACCAAGTTTTAGAGGATATGTTAAGAATGTATTGCATGGACCAGCAGTATAAATGGGAGGAATACCTTCCGCTGGTTGAATTTGCCTACAATAATACATACCACGCCTCTTTAAAAATGGCGCCTTTTGAAGCATTGTATGGAAGAAAATGCAGAACCCCTGTTAGCTGGGACAGCGTAGAGGACAGAGAGGTAATTGGGCCAGAAATCCTCACGGAAATGGAACAACAAATCAAAATGATTCGGGAACATCTAAAGGAGGCTGCCAATAGGCAAAAGAGTTATGCAGACTTAAAGCGGGTTGATAGGAATTATAAACTTGGTGAGAAGGTCTTTCTTTGGGTTAAGCTGAAAAAGAGCTCAATAACTTTTGGCAAGGCTACCAAGTTGTCACCTCGTTATGTGGGACCTTTTGAAATTGTTGAAATAATCAACCCTGTAGCTTATCGTCTAGCATTACCTCCTACTTTATCACAAATGCATGATGTTTTTCATATTTCTTTGCTTAAGAAATACGTAATGATTTATCACATGTGTTGAATTGGAATTCCTAGGTCCAAGACCCAGGAATAATCGTGGTTAAGCCCATTCGAGTGCTGGGAACTCACCAGTTGTACTTAAGAAATCACGAAGTGAATCAATGTAAGGTCCAATGGGACCAGTTTAGCGAAGAAAGTGCAACTTGGGAAAATCTTGAAGAAATGAGATCTGCTTTTCCATACTTGTTTGATCGAAATTGAATTCGAAAAACTGATAATCTACCAAATTTAGACAATTACTGGTCTATTTTACAGTTATCTTAAAACATTGTTTTAATGAGTGAATCTGTTTTTGGTATGAACTTATGAATGGAAGGACAATAACTGAATTTTGTCCTAGGAACTCTATGAACTGGCTAATTTGATCATCGGGACGATGATTCTTTAAGAAGGGAGGAATGTAACGCCTTGATTTTTGTAAGCTATCATGGTAATCACTTTTCATGATGTTGTAACTACAGAAATGAAGATAAATATGTTAAGATATATCTTTTAATCTTAAAAGGAATGTGTTACTAATCTGGACCCTTGTTGCTGTAATTTGTTTACTTGGGACGGAGGTTATTATTGCTTGTGTTTTGCTAAATGAGACAACAGACTTGTCGTATGCTTGATGAACTCTTTTTGATTGACAACACACCTTGAATCAATTCCATTGATCCAAGGTATGTTGTGGCCTTCTTGTGATCACTTTGTCGATTTACTTCTAAACCAGAATGAAGTCTGAAACCAGACTGAAGGTTGATATAAATGTCATAAAGACTCCGATTTTAGGTATGAATATCTGATACGTAGATGCCAATGGAAAATGTTTGGTTCTCAAACCACATATAGTTGTAACGCTAGACAGCGTAAGACAATAGGATTCTGGATGCAAGTGACACAGGTATGTGTTGAGCATAGGACGAAACGTCCTGCATTGTGTTGAATGTGAACGCCAGTCGGTAAGACTCGTTGGAAACTATTAATTAGACGCTATGGAATTAAATCCTAACCTACAACTAAGTTTTATCCTATAGCCTAATTACTACCCTACATGGATTTTAAATTTCATAAGGATGAAAATAGATGCAAATTTAATAACTTATGAACTAGGTGAATAACCTAGCTATGGACTATTAAATCCTAAACTATTACTAACCTATGGAAGGGGACTTATGGACCCATGTGGATGGAAAACAGATAAGAAGGGAAGGTTAGAAATTTAATAGGACAGTAAATGAAGTCCTTACAAGTTGCAGCGCCAAGTTTGGCTGGAACAAGGAAAAGTTGGAGGCATCCAACTAGCTATGAAGCTAAAATGGAATTGCAAGCAAAATTTGAAAAGGAAATTCGCCAACCTGAGTCGGTGGTGTGAAAATTTATGAAAAAGTAATGCATTCAATGCATTCAATGACATTGGTCTTAGCGACCAGCTCGCCTTGGAAGGAGGATAGAGGAAAAATTGTTTGTTATTGTGTTCATTCGGGTTTTAGTTGCTCTGCATTTCTTCCATGGTTCTGTCGAACCTGCTGTATTTTTGGTTATTGTTTCTGTTCTTTGGAGAAGCCAAGGCTATTTTTGAGCCTGTGGGAGTTAGTGGACTGTTGGGTAAGCCCTGCTGAGGATGCCGTGGAGAAAAATAGCTCCAGTGGACGCGGTTTACTTCGAACCACAAAAAAAATACAGGCATGTTAAGCCCTTCTCCTTAAAACAGTTTGTTTTGTTTAAACGTCTCATTAAAACAACCCTGCTCTTATGAGGGGTGTTTTAGTTAAATGATGTTGTTGATTTGAATGAAGTGATTTCTGGGTTGAGTCGTTTTCCTTTGCTGAACACGACTTTTTTCCAAGTGGTATATTTGAATGTTTCAGAGTTTTTTTAAAAAAATCCAAAGGTATGTAAAAGAAAAGAAAATAAGTTTGGATGCCCAGTGATAGATAGGATGTACAAGGATATAATGCAGTGTGTATGTACAAAAAGGTGAAAATGCAAAGATGTGCCCAACGAGAGATGGGAATGTACAAAGGAAATTTATTCACACATATATATAGGAGGAATATAAGTAGAATCAAGGTCATGATAGATATATTCAACATGAGGGTGAACATAAACCAATAAATTTCCAAGAGGGAACAAGGATGCCCAGCTTATAATTGGGCCAAAAAGCCGCTGATAGATGGAAGATTGTGTATTGCAACAAGGGACAAAGCTCTTACATAGCAAAAAGGTAACCTTATACACATGGATGTTCTTAACAAAGGAGAGGAGCAACATGAATGTCACATAAGGATATGGAAAACATTTTTAGAATACCCTGACAAAGAAGTTAATAACCCAAGGCATAAATCCTGAGACAAGACATGCACTAAAGAAAGAGCCTAAACAAGGCCTAAACAAAGACACTTGGTAACATACTAATCCTACTTTATCCTAGAGATCTGATGTGTGCATGTGAAAATGAATTACCTCTTGAAGGGAATATTTATTAGGCAGCAAGTGAGGATAAACTAGCCAGTGTGTAGGAATGATTTAGATTCCAAATTTGATTTTGTAAATGGAAGGTGGAAGGAGATTCGTACGTTTCTTCGCTTCTAGCCAAGTGTTCATAGGCCCTGTTGGTATCCAAATTTGTTCTCCTTTTCAAGCCAAGAAGCAACAAAGATTCAACAGGGAGCTTAGAGGCAGCTAGATCACAAATATATGTCATTTTGTAGCCGGGAGGAATCTAATTGTCCCTTTGTTACTTGGATTTGTGGAGAGATGGATAGCACCTTCAAGAGGATTTGATCTATCCTCACTATTTTAGGTTGTGCCTTTCAACCAAGGTAAGAGAACCTATTTTGTAACCTCTATTATCTAAAAGGAGATACAGGTACCTTTCTTTTGCATAAATTTTATAGAGAAGACCTTGAGAAAATATGATCAACACACCAGATCTGACTCTCACAAGTTGTCACTTCCAGATCATGGAGATATTTTCACAACAAGGCAAAGGTTACTAAAGACATTTGAGACCCTGGTTGCATCTGCATGTTTTGGTAACAGAGATTATGCATTTGTGTGCACACAGGACAAACATGGGTAGTACGGGTAGGATTGGTTGTTGTTAAATTAATTTTTGGTGGGAGGTGGGGCAGGGTGAAACTAGATTCACCAGATCCTTAAGGAACCTTACAAAATGGAAAGTCAAACCAACATAATGCCACATAATAGCTAAAATGTTTCTTTAACTAGAATATGTGCTTCAATGGAGACCCAAATTAGCACTCTTTCACGCAATCTTTGAGATTCTATCACGAAGGCTCGAGTTAGAAAATCCAACAAAGCATCAAGATCTAAGCCAAATCACACCTAAGGTACACAGAGGCTTGCAGACAATCTCTATCAACAAATGAAAGAAAAGTGATTTTAAATCATTTATTCCAATCCCAAATGAAATCTCTTCTAAGAAATGAAATTACAGATGCCACTAAACTGTCACAAGGATTGAGGCTTATGTGATTGAATCAGATTTTAATACAAGATTGCAACAGAAACAGAGAAACTACTTGCATACATTCAAAAATAAAACCAACACATTTTGCTCAAGACAACACAGAAAAACTTGAATTTGATTAAGTTTATTAGTAGGGGAAAGTTTCATAGAACAATCTCAGAGCTTGTCAATGGTTGTACACTTGCAACCACCTTGACACAATAAAACTTAATACAAAAAGAGATAACCTAGTTTCTCATATGGTTTCTCAAAAGACAGGCTTAGTCAAATTTTCCTCTTGGGAGTTTTCTTTGACCTTTAGCACTCTGACCTCCAACTTCCAACCATTTGCACGAAAAATTTGTGCCATTTATAGCATTCACAACAAAGCCCCTTCTCCCCAAAAGACAAAAACATTTAATGCACCAGTGCTCACCATGATTCTTTCGTGATTTTCAGAATCAGATCTGCAAAATCCTCCAAGTGCTCGAGGGGGTAGATCTCATCGAATATCTCCCGCATTTAACTCTTTCCTCTGGTAGATCACTCTTCCTTCAATTTTCCAACCACTTCCGCCCCTAATCTGTCAAATGTGGCTCCTTGAGTGCTTGGGAGAAGAAAAATAGAAAAATCTGATCGGGCACAAAAGTCAGACCATTTTAATGGCGAAAGACACCTTCCAGATCTCCCCACCAAACTCAAATATCAACATTAACTTCCTTCTCTACCCGGCGTGTAGAAAATACCAATAAATCATGGAGACTCGCACTTCCGCACGTGTTTCGAGGAAAAATGGGGAAATCGATTCAGACTCTCAACTGCCATTGATCTTTACTTTGAATTTGGGTCGTCCAAGTGGAAGATTCAAACTTAGAATAGACCCAAGGGCTTCTTTTGACTTTTTACAACTTTTGGAAAAATGGAAAAAATTTCCATTTTGCTCCGCACCTCCGCCCTCGAGAAACGAGCCTGACACGTGTCCAAATATGATTCGAGCAGAACCACGGCCAAATTCTACCCCTTTACTCTCTTTTGGAAAAGGGAAAATTTTCCAAGTTTTCCATGCAGCTCCACCCTTGGGAAATGAGCCTGACACATGTCCAAATGTGATTTCGAGTGGACCCATGCTTCCCTTTTTACTTTTGAATCTTTTCTCCCAAAAGGAAATTTTTCCAAAATTCCCCCGAGAGTCCGCACCTCCGCCGTTGATTGGGGTAAAACATTTACTTTTTCCCTCATCGGGCCCACTGGGCCATTTTGAGATTTTAATCCTTAAGAGGTAAAAATCCAAGTTGCCTCCGATGGTCCACCTCCCGCCTCTTTGACTTTTCAAAATTCCATGTGTCACCATGGCGCACCTTGAGATGGTCCCAAAACTTGATACCTTGAACAAGCGTGGGCTCGCCACGTGTCCTGGCCTGACAAATTTTTCCTGAATGCTTGAGACTCAGCAGAAGGTGCCACGTGTCATGCTCCGAGGCAATTTCCTTTGGCCATTGAAAAGTCTAAGCAAAATGCAAAGTGAGCATAGGCCTTCACGTGTCCTCCTAGCGCTTCTTTAAAATGAAACTCAAGGGCCGGTCCCCGAACATGCGCAATTCCTCCACGTGTCCAGACCTCCCAAAACTCTTTGGAAAATATTAAGTATGGGAAGACCCGGCGGAGACCTCCACGTGTCTCCATGGCGCAATTTTAAGATGGTGCCCAAAGTGGAGACCCTGAATGAGCGCGGGTTCGCCACGTGTCCCCGAACTGCCAAACTGTTTTAGCTACATAAAAATTTTCTAAGTCCGGGAAAAGCAGCGAAAGGCTCCATGTGTCCTCTCAGTGCTACGCCAAGGAAAAACCCAAAAGTAGATCTTCAAATGAGCGTTGTTCCTCCATGTGTCTCTATCCTGCCAAACCTCCACGTGTTCTCCCGGCACTATTCCAGAGCCAAACCAAAAAGTAAATCTTCAGACGAGCGTCGTTCCTCCACATGGACACATTTTGGGTTGAGGCTTTTCATATAATTTTTGAAGTATTTAGCTGAGCCGCGTCCAACCAAAAGGTGCCATGTCCCCTATAGATGCATTGATGCAAATTTGACCAGAGAAACGCCCGTCAAACCGTAAAATACAAAAGAACGACCATTTGAGCCTAGGAATGAAATTTTCTTCAAGGACAAAAAGTTTAGAAATGTTACAAGGCTCAAATACATTCTTTAGGGACACATCAATTCATTTTTCTTCAAGTATCTAGGATAGAAACATCAAGGACAACAAATCCTGACTGTGGGAAATAGAAAGAACGGGAAAACGTGAGTTTTTATATGAACAGAGAATGGGAAACTGAAAATAAATACATTTCTAGATGAACAAAGAAACGAGGAGACAAACATGGACCCACACATGATCTTCGACCCAGGAGCTGACTAAAAATAGCAACAAAGACTAACCAAGCACAACACAAGGAAGGAGAAAATGACAGAGGCCGTAAATAAATAAATTTTCAAAGGCACAAACGGGCGAGACTATTATGAGCACCAACATGCCCAATGGAGATGTATTTGATTGATTGTAGAATTCCTCTCATGTCATTCGGGCATCCATAGCCCTGGTAGAGATACTAGAAATATCCCAGAGAGAGTTATGTATCAATTTTCCTTTTTCCGATTGATTGTTTTGTTTTCTGAAAACTTATTTTAGCTCTCTTGATCATTTTTTACAAGGGTTTAGAACCACTGATGGCTTTATATTAGGAGGTGGAATTGATTGCAATGATTTCATTTGTTAGTGTCAACAAATACATCCAAAAGTTCTTAACAAAAAAATTATTAGAAGTTTAATGTGATAGAATCTCTAAGAGGTCATTCGTTCTTTAATTTACTGAGGTGATGAAAGACCAAGGTCAAACAAATACCATAGAGATAAACGTCACAAAATGTTTGCGAATGATTGAACCAAAATATCATCGAAGCGATGAAAATGGAGGGTGACTTGCAGAGGAATGGAAAGAAAGGGAAGAAAGAACATTCATGTGTATGCAATACCTGATTGCAATGTTTGATCTTTTTACCATTTTTTTGTATTTTCTATTTTGTGGAAGTAGGACCAACAATGTCACTCGGTGCGATAGGATCCAACAACAATGTTTGCAATTTCCTTGATATATGAGACTAGGAGTTTTTGCTTATCAAGAGTGATATTATCTCCGATCTCAATGACCATGGTGAGCTCATACTTGATAAGTGAATGTGATTTATCTTGAAACATGGATTTTGTATGTGGGAGTTTGAGTTCCATATCCATGGGTTTTTTTTTTTTACGCCATACTTGATGGGTGCATTGGTGTGCATTCTTGAATCGCTTCTTATTTGTAACTTTATGATCATTGGAATTGTTGGGATATTTTGAGCTCGTGGAATGTGTGACATGAGCTTGATGAAGAATTCGTTTAGGTTTCTTATACGAATATACCCATGACCCGAACCTTGTTATTGAATACTGTCATTATGTTGTTCAAGAAAAAGGTTATGTAGGAGGTTTTGTTGATTATACACATAGGAAGATCTTGAAATCAATATTCTTAGAATGGAACACACATATATGGCTCTTTAAGAACGAGTTGACCAATTACAATCATTAGAGGTTGATAGGCATTAGGTTGAGGAACCCTATGAATGGGATTTTCCCACTTACCTTCCTTATCAAAATCCAATGCCCATTCCTTATCAATCATCAAAGCCTAATTACCAGATTCCAAGTTCTCTTGCTATTGTTGTTCCCAATTCCCGTTCCACACATGCATATTTTGAACCCCATTTGTTTGTCCAAAAATTCCAAAATCAAGATGAGACCCAACCACCCCACCTCCTTCATCTGTAATCCCGATTCAAGATGGTGAAGATAAGAAAATTATCTAGAAGGGGCAGCCAATTAAAGAAAACAACAAGATGGAATTCAAGCAGAATTTGCAGGGATGGATTTCTAAATTTCAGTTCATTCATGTTCCACAGTTGGATAAAGAAGGCATGCAAGAGGTGGAGTTTGATTTCATTTATCAGAAAGCACGGGAGGGGGATGATAAAAAATCTTTATGTTTTGAGTTGAATGTGCATAACGACACAAAATAGTTTGGGGAGCTTAAGCTATTTGATGTTTGTTCAAAATTGTTGTTATTGTTTCATGTTTCAAAACCTCCTAATTTCCTTATAATAAAGTATATAAAAAGTGTAAAACTACGATGAAATTAAGTGTATATAGTAAGGATTTGTGCACACATTTCTTTCATGCACTAGAATTTCTAAACCCCCTAGCAGATGACCTTATTTTATTGCAAAATTTATATTTTGTTTTTCATTTTTTAAATTTCCTTTCTTTACAAGTAAGAATTACAATATTGAAGTCTTAAAACTTTCGACGGTATTACGATTGCAATATGTATGAATGTGTCTATTATTTGTTTGTTTTGAGATATAGTAATTGAGGACAATAGACATCTTAGAGAATTGTATGGCCAAGTGGAATTTTTATTTTAATCTTCTTCAGAATTAATTTTGTTGGACCAGTGTTGGTTGTATGACAATATTGAATAACAAACAATTTTATTTTATTTTTGGTTTTTGGACTTCCCCACTCAATCACTAAAATTATTAATTGTATGCACGCTTTTAAAGAATTGCAATTCACACCAATTTTATATTATTTACTAAATACAATCCATCACATTAAATTAAAGAAAAATGAAAATCACGAAACGATCCTTAGAAACGCATAATATTTGCCATTACATACTTGCAACTTTCAAATACATCAACCAGTGTGGACTATACCTTGTCGCCCATTAAAATAAGGGAAATGATGGTCCATCACATCGAACATTTCAAGATAGAAATTTCTTTGCGTTTCAAAAAGACATTACCAGTGCAGGTTTGGAATGAAAGAAGTCGGTGGAAATCAAATCCAGTTCTGAGAACAGACTATGTCGGCTAGTTATGACCTGTACAGCCCCCAGTTATGGTTTACAACTGTAAATCCTCCGTCCACTACAAGATTATGGCCGCTCACATATTTAGACTCCTCACTCGCCAGATACAATGCAGCCTCTGCAATGTCCTCTGCTTTCAGTGTCACTCCCTTCAAGTTGGATGTGCTGTTAAGAAAGCCCTCCACCTCGGCCGGATCATGTGTTCGAGCGAAACCCATTACAAGCTCTGTTGCAACACCGGAAGGAGAAACACAATTCACCCTGATACCATATTTCCCGAGCTCAGCCGCGCCATTTTTAGTCAGCCCTATAACTGCATGTTTTGAGGCCGTGTATGCATAAGCACATAGTCCGCCTGAAATCCCTGCAACGCTGGCTGTAGAGATTATGCAGCCCTTTCTGTTGGGGATCATAACGCGTGCCGCATGCTTAATACCGTGCATTACTCCTTTTGCATTTACCTTCATTACGCGATCGAATTCCTCCATCTCATAATCTGCTACGCTCTTTCTATGTGAATCCCCAGTACCGGCATTGTTAAACATTACGTCGAGTTTTCCGTATTTTTCCATGGCAAAGTCCACCGCCGCCTTCACATCCTGCTCTTTGCTCACATCACAGTGAATATACGTCGCCAAAGGAGAAAGGGATTCTGCAACCTTTTGACCTTTATTGTCTGCAACGTCGGCAATAATGACTTTGGCTCCATGTTTTGTGAAGAGCCTAACAGTGGCTTCTCCGATGCCTGCTGCTCCGCCAGTGATTATTGCAATCTTGCCTTCCAATCTGCATTTTAAACCCAGATTTCTTCATTACCTTAACATGAACTTAGATTTCTGCAATTGACACTAGTTTTTCATGTTTAAATATAGAAAGGAAACTAAATAATTACCTTCCGTGAACAACAGGTGTAGACATCGTTCTTCTGCAAAATACAAAGAGAAAGCTTGAATGGGAGAGATAGGCTACGGCTAAAGCAGAAACCCTTATTTGTAGGCTAATTTCTTTGGAGGGATGACTTGTAGTAAAATCGACAAAATGTAAGTGGCGAGAACATGTTGAGGGATCTTTTTAGTCACGACCAGGGGACCGAGCGCGGACGAAGCCAATGCGAACACCTTTTCCAACACGAAAAATAAATGAAAACCACATTGCATTGTTTTATTTGTATTTTCTTCTCCCAAAAAATAATTTGCTTGAGGTTTTCCCAAGGTCTTTTCCTCGGTCAGAGTGTGCAGGGCAACACCCAATGCGGGGATATTTAAGACACGACTCGGGGACCGAGCGCGGAACACGTCAGAAGAATCCAATGCGGGGCCGCGGGCGTAATTAGGATGGCCTTTGCAATGAATGTGTGGCCTTTCGTGGGTTAACGGTTCAACTACTGAGTCTTGTGACTACTAATGGACCCCTAGTTAATGGAAATGACTAACTTTGAATAAATGAAATATTATCTTCAAAATTCGTGATTAGATGATTGAATTGTTGTGGACACATGGACAATAAGAAACGTAAAAAGGAGACAATAGCTTGCTTATAGTGCAAAATACAAACGATGAATGATGCAAGGCAGCAAGGGTTAAATTTGACATCTGTTTAGAAGGTTCGGCCATTAATGCAGGATTATTTGCAGAAATAGAAATACATGCATCTTGAAATAAGAACATAGAACTAGTAGATCTACACACACACCCATGCATCAGAGAAGGTAGATAAACACCAAATGAGCCATAGGAAAGCAGATCTGAGCTATAACATGATAAATATAGGAAGGGTTTGCACCCATAAACAAGATATATAGAATGAACCCATATATATATCAATTTAAAAGAGTTCAGTAGCCACATTACAATCAAAAGGGTCATCTCAGACCATATACAATAAATGAAAGAGACTTAACTCCTGTAAGCTTCTCTAATATGAGATCCTAACTATACTTTTTCCTATTCTAACCCTTGTTACAGATCCCAATACCCATACATATGCTTATGGCATACCTTACAACCCTTGGCACTAAGTACTCTAAACCCCAACACTTATGAACTCTAAACCCTTAGCATTTTCAAAGCACTTAATTACTCTCCTTCATGATTTTAGTTGTAAAATACTTGTAAATTTTTGAAATAACCGTTACACATGACTTGCATATTTTAAATATGACCGTCATTTTTTATATAGATTTATATGTAAACTATATAAATATAGTTTAGAAAATATATATATATATATAATAGTTTTTAATATATTTTTATAATGAGTATAAAAATAACATTGTTTTACGTTATTTAAGGGTAGTATTTGAAAATGACCGTCACCTAAAATTTGTTTGATAGGCATAGGTGGTCGTCAAATTTAACACTGCAAGGTGGCCTTATGACGGTATGGGCTCTCCAAGTGCTTGGTGTGGATGCAAAAGATGTCAAAATGTAGTTAATGGTGTCGTTTTAAGCTTTACATTATCAAAAGTTTTTACAATGTCTGGGGATCCATGATTTAATGAAGTTAATGAGTTTATATAGAATCGTCAGTGATTTTGGTAGTGGATGGCGATCCACGAAAAGTGGGGATAACATTTAGAAGAACACTTCCAAATGGGTGAGTTTTGTGTTGGGGTAAAATTCACACGAGTGTGAGCGTGTTGGTGAGGTTGGGAAGGTTATGAAGTTTGGCCTTACTAGGCTAAAATAGGTTTAAGAGGTTTAGGAGGTGTAGGATGGGGTAAATTAGTATTTAGGAGGGCTAAATTGATATTACGTGAATATAAATATGATTTAAGGAATAGTGGGACTAGGTTTAATTATTAAATTATTAATGTGAGAGGTGTGGATAGGTCACCTAGGAGTGCAAAAAAACTAGTGTCTAGATTTTCCCCTTTTGTCGAGCAATTTGTATGTACGAACTGCGAACCAAAAACTAGTGTAAGGATGCCCCAGTTTTGTGGTGAGGATATTGTTCCCCATCAAACCGATAACCGTTGGGTTGAAAAGAATCATCATAGAAGTGGAATTATGACAATTGATTAAGGATGTTCGATTTCTATTTTAAGATCTAAAATGACAATGCGAAAAAAAGGTGTGTACATAAAAATGGTAGTGACCTTGACAACAAATGGTAGGGGACATTGTACGGCCTCAGACGGTGATGGAAATGTGGATACCCTATGGACGTTTGTTTAGAAAAATGACTGTAGGGAGAGGTTCTAAAGGGAACTCCTCATGTCGATGTGTGGAGCCATGGGATTGTTGAATATGTCAATTAAGGCGTACATCATGTAATGTAAAAATAAGGATTATGGTCAAAATCAGGGTTTTAAAAGTTTCGATTGTCCAAAGGGATAAATCACTAGTGATTTTTCCAATCACGATGATCCTAGACATGGAAAAATCGGGTATAAATACCCCACGGAGGATCATTTTATACTATTTATGATTTGAGAGAAAAACGTAACTGACACTCTGGTTTCTTGAATTTATTGTGTTTTTATAGAGATGGAGGTAGCCAGAGGTAGCGACAGACATCAAAGACATACCATTGCAGAGATAAGTGGGGTTTTTGAATTTTGATTTGAACTTAATTTTTTGGTTTTTTGGATAAAAGGCGAGGCACGATGAAATCACTTGTGATTTTGTGTTAGGAATATGTCTAGTGTTCACATATTTAATATTTACCATATGGTAAATATTTCGGTTATATTGTTATTAACTATTATATTATTTCAACAACAATATATTAGTATAGTTTGGTTATGCCTGTAAATCTATTAACGGGTTAGTTATTATTTCTTCCTTTTTAGTAGGAACTTGTTTTCTATTGTAATGGCTATATAATAGCCAAATGCATTATACATATTATACAATAGATTAATACTGTGTAATCTCTTCTACAAAATTTGTACCATTATTATTTGGTATCAGAGCAGGATCATGTTCTCCGTATAGCTTGATTGTTGTATTAAGGGCATTTGAACTTCTTCATTGTCCTGTTAATGGTGAAATTATTATATGAGAAGTATTTTGCAAAGAGTATTTACGATTGGTTAGTATTCAATTTGTGTTTGTTTTTGGTTGCATGTATAGTTCCATAGAGTAATAAGCGTCAAGTGCTTATAATTTTGTATGGTGTGATATTTCCATGTGGAGATTTATGCTTTGATAATATTGTTATCGTTGAAGGTCGATTTAGTCAAATTGCTCATGTGTGCACTAATGAGAAAGATATCATGTCTATGGTTTCATGACCCATTAGAATAGATAGTATATGTATAATATTTAATTTATTAATTTTCATATATATGATAATTAAATTTTGAATATATATATATATATATATATATATATATATATATATATATATATATATATATATATATATATATATATATATATATATATATATGTCATTTTGAGGTTCAAACTATATATTTACTTGTCAATTATGGCGATCATATTTTAAAAGTGGTTGTATATTTTAACATCTAAAATGACTAAAAATGTCTAAACACCTTGCAAAATCCACGCAAGTCACCCGAATCAATAATTAAATAAAAAATACAATAAAAAAACATGCTCAATTCTGAATCAACAATTAATTAATTCCCTCCCAAAAGTAAATATAATAGAAATATTAATATTAATATGGGGACACACGTGATTGAAAATTTAAATGGTTTTGGGCCCACCGCCCGCCCAACTGGATTACCGTATACAATCCACACATATTTCTTTTTCCATATACTGAGATAATTTGATGTATGCATTACAACATTACTTTTAAAACGACAGACAAGAAAATGAGCAAGTGTTCAACTAAAGATGTAACTTGTGGTGAGATTTGGCCGTCTCGGGCGTTTTTAGTGATTTGGACCGTATTTTAAAATGTCCCTAATGACACAGTAATGTTTTTGCCGGAAGGCATTTACTTTGAGAGGGCATTCTTTGGAAAGTGTCAATTTCCAGTAACACCCTGCATATAACATTTTTTCCTGGTGGAATTAGATGTTATTCATCGGAGGGAGGAGGTTTGAACTGACTACCTTTGTCACGTGGACCTGGGTAGTGGGTGCCTACTCTATGAAGTTTGAAATCTACAAAATAGGGAACGGCGTACCTGTTTGCTACCTTGATGGAATTGGACACCCACTTTGGATTGATTGATTGACTATACAAGTGTCCACCTACTGGAAAAGCTAGGGCATCACACCAAGTTCTGCAAAAATCTAAAAATTGAACTAACTTAAGCATAAATAATAGTCAGATATTTTGGAGCCAGAAAGCAAAACATTAAAGTTTTCCATAACCAAAAGGTATGCATAGTTGTTTGAAGAAACTGAAAAGAAAGCACAGTTGTTAATTGTAATATCGGAGAAGCAATTTCCGGCTGCAAGCACGACAGAATTGGATTCCAAAACAAATGATTCACGAATCTTGATAGTGCATTAACGAGGACTCCACCGACCCTCCCACCCTTCACAGTCCCATCTGTCTCCCATGCTACGTATGCACCACACTGCATAAATACGTCCACCAATTCGCAATCCTAAGTCCACCACTTTGCAATAAATACAATTGGATTTTTCCTGTAACTTTTGGATATTACGTCTAGCAATTTCGTTGGGGACATATAGCCACCATTAGAACTCTCCTCTCATAACTGTGGTTGTTGCAACAGTAGTGGATCTATTGTAGCTGCCTTAATGTGTTTGTTTCCCTCTAGTTGTTCTCTATCTATAAATACACCCCTGCATTTTTAAGTTTTCATCCTGCACCATCTCCACTGGATTGATTTTTCTAGCACTTGCAACACCCTTCTCGCCTCATATACACCACAGCTCAGAAATATAATAGGTTTGCAAATTATTTTTTTGTTGCTATGCCATTGTGGCCTTTCTATATACGTCTCACTCTTCAATGCCAATGATCACACTGCTTGTCAACATTTCATGAATATCCAATCACAAGTCTTAGGAGTTGCCCAATGAGCATGTCTGACATTTCCATAGTTGCATACAGAGAATTATGGATGATTTCCTTACGAATCTTCTATCTCTGCAATTGTAAGTGAATCAAAGAGCACGATGGATCTTAGAGACTATGTACCAAACCCTGAAAATGAAAAAATTGCAAGTTGGAAGAGAGAACCCAAGTTGATGCTGGAAACCCCATCCCAACAGCCCTTTGCTTTTCTGTTGCTGTATAAAGGATAGCATCATATATCTTTGTGTTAGTCACCAAGAAAAGCTCCAGTGGAACCCATTTTAGGACAGTCATAATAATTGCCTCTTCTCGTCTCTTGAAAGAACTGTGTGAACTTAAGGTTATCCATACAGTAATTACAGTATGCACATGGGAAATTTAAGGCACAAAGTCTAACAATTTTTCTATGTATTTTCTCCTTTCTTATTTTTCTTCTTTTCAAAGAAACGTTCAGTGTCAAAAGTCCTTAAAATGCTTTTAATATTGTAATTTACAATGCTTTGGCAAGGTATAAAAGTTGGTTACGATTGTCACAACCTAGCATAAATAGAGTTGTAGTGGTGAATGACACATCTTCATGGGATAGTTTTAGTTAGACTATCCACAGAATTACTGTGAAGTAGAAAAAAGGGACTGCAATTTCTATTCAATATTGTATTTGACAAAGGCTCTATAATGCTATGAAATAAAGTCTAAATCTACCTTCAAATGGTTGTAAACCACAACTTTCAAAAAGTGTCTAAATCTGTATATTATGTTGCCTGAAATTGGATAATCATATGGTAATTTGCTTTGTAATTTCAGTTTCATTGAGCCAATGTTTTTTGCAATGTTTAGAATTCTTCAGCAGTTCTCTAACTGAAAGGAATGTACAGATCATTTTTCCTTTTGAAATGTTGTTTTAACTACATCTCCATCTCAATTGCATGACATTCACTAAATATCATGGTTCTGTCTTTGGCCTAACCATTATGAATGCTTGCCCTATAAAATTTCTGCTGTAGATTTATACATGAATAACGCCGAAGACAATAATAATAAGACTACAACCAGCTCCATTATTGTTATATTATGTTGTTGTGATGTGCCTGCATTGGAGACATAGGTTGGCTTACTGTTGGTGAGTGCCTCCCATTTGCTGACATATTTATATTTGTACTAGTAGATTAATTTCCCTTAACGATAGATTGTTACTTGGTAAATCAAATATACAATTGGCCTCAATTTGTTTGCGTACTTGTGGGTATACATGATGGGGACTTATATTGCATGTTCTAGATATACAATCTCCGAATGACCAAATGTTATAGATGAAATGTCTAGGATTTGGAGTATGTAGGCTCAAGATGTCTTGTTATTACGTCCAACATAAATTATTCTACGTAATATCTCTTTTTCCCACCTTCAATGCTACACAAATTATTGAAATCCGTGACATATATATGTATATGTATTTTTGTACTTGTCAGTAGAAGAAAAATTTATACTAAACAAAGTTGCTTGCTATTTTCAGGTATTATGGCCACTCCAAATGGAAGTCCATCCATTATCACAATATCTGATGATACCTCTGGTGCCATTGTCGGGAGCCCTCCTATTGAACTGGTAGCTTCAAATGGGTCCCCTCAGTCGTATGCAACCCAGGTAACCACCAACGAAAGCTCAATACAAAGTGTCCAACCACCGCTTGCAACTTCTATCCATTCTTTGGCTACTTTTATTGCAACTACATGCTCAACCATTTCTGGTAGGATATCAGAGTCTCTCATCCCATCAGCGATGATTCTCGATAGTGATTTAACCACTGTCTTAGACATGATGCACAAGGTAGATGCAACGTACCTTAGGCTTGACGCGTTGTACACTTTCCTTCGTTTCGCTAAGCTATGATCCAGTACTACTCTGGTGGCGAGGAACACTCCATTAGAGCTGCATTCAATGCTTATCTTGCGTCCCTATAATTTTAGCCCCTACCTCACCCCTACTACGAACTTTGCACTGCTCATACATATGCCCACCTCTTTTATTCTAACCCACAGTAACCTCTTTTTGAAGGACTGACTCGATAAACCTATACTTGCATAAATATGTTGTACTTGTTCCATTTTAAAACCGTCGTCAGAAGTTTTGTATATTGCCTATCACGAGAAATACATTATAGTTGTTGTACATATGTTTCGTACTTTACTTTGAATGAGCATGAAAATTGTTGTGTTATATGAACATCTTCCCCACTATACATATCTTTACGTGCTTATTCTCTAAAAAAACCACTTTATGTGTACCATAACTTGGTTACCCCACTTTATGGTTTAGCGCATGCCCCTCGTACTTTACGTTACCCCATTTGCTAATTCATTTCCATTTTATTTTATTGTTTAGGAACCACCAACACATCGAGGCTCCATTGCCCCAACGTTGTGCCTCCCCCAATTTGGTTGTACACATGCCAACGACTGCACTGATACTTTGGCACCAACTACTCATGAAGGACACCCTATAGACTGCATGCAACTCACGCCAATAAAATCGTTAAATCCTTACCAAAGCCTTTGGACTATTGAAGGCAGGGTCATCAAAAAAGGCTACCTAAACAACTATAGCACGGACAAACACACGGGCGGTAGGTTTTTAGCTTCGACATTATCGAAAAAGTAGTTCAGATATAGTGGTGACTTCTTTTGACCAAGCTGCAACTTCTTACTACAACCAAATACAACTAGGTAAAAAGATACAATCGGAGGAGGCACCTTGCGGACTGCAAAAAAAGATTACAACAACTCCACAACTCCTTGGGACATCATCCTAGACTTGGACTCCTCTGTAAAGCTTAGTACAAATCAGTCCGTGGACATACCGCAATATCTTTTCCATTTCAAAACAATAGCAGAAATCAACTCCTCCCCCACCAAATCCACCATTGACCTACTAGCTATTGCACTATCCATTACTGCCCCCTCCACTATAAGGAAAAGTGATAGTACTTTCAACCACAAATGCACAGTCCTACTTAGTGATAACTCGACACTATGTATTGAGGCAATGTTATGGGGTGCTTTCAGTGACAATGAGGGAAAACTTCTGAGTGAACTATGTGCTACACAGACATCGGTCAGACTAGTTCTTGCAATTAAGAGAGCAAAAATTACATCTTTCAAAGGAACAACATTAGCCACGGGCCCTAATACACAAATCTTCATAGATCCTGATATAACTGAGGCTCATGCACTGCGTGCATGGTTTACTTCACTCGACTCTACAATTACATACCCTTCAGTGAGTATTGGAAAAATTGAGGAAACCGATATCACGGGCATAAAATCCTCCTCACAACTAGGTAAAACACTCACCTTCTCCACCGCAGCAACAATTATACACATGAATATGTCCTCATTTAGCTATCCAGCATGCACATCAATTGTTAACAACCAGCAATGCAAGAAAAAACTTGATCTAACTGCAAACTCCTCTTGGTATTGCCAAAAATGCAAGCATGATGTCTCTCATTACGACTACAAATATGCATTACACTTCATCATTGAGGATGGCACATCAACAACATGGGTAGCTGCTTTTGATGAGGGTTCTACTACATCAATCATGGGTATATCAACACAAGAGCTACAACTTCTTGCACCTGACACCTGACAAGTTTTGGCTGTTGTTAAGCCAATTCTATTCCACCGCTACATGTTCACAATATCCATGAAGCTAGAGGTCTACTGAGGTCGAAGAAGAAAGCCCGGTGCTGCATTGTTGTCGCTGCAGTTAAGGACATGACTTTCAACATGCAGGAATCCCCACTAGATGCATTCCTCGCATCCCCTTAACTATCTATTGATGAAAAAGATCCTGCACTATCTCAGAAAACATATTATACTGTACCCACACAATGTTAGGAACTTACAAATACATACTTACCATACCACCTACTCCACATATAAGTTTTTGCATTCGTAAGTTATATAACCTTTAATATTAATGCATGTTGTTGGTTTTCATAGTACGTTGCGACAGTTCACCATGTGCATTTGTGCTCAAGTTTTCCTATATTTATATATCACTCTTGGTTCTTAATATGTCTTTATAATACAACATATTCGGGTGTGGGGGACATTTCCCTCTCATCCCGTCGTCTGAGGATGTCTTGCACGTTAAAAAAGTCACTTTATACCAGCAATGCAAACACTGTCGACATTATTAAACAAAAAAATGATGTTTAGACATACATTGTTACACTTCACGTCAATCAAACAAAAGTACTTCTACTTTTTGCATGCATTAACTACCCTCTATACCTAATTACTGTTACCTTTTTCCTCATTTTGTGCAAGCACGACATGAACTGAGAAAAATGCAAAGGCTCGGTTGAGGTATGCAACCAACAAAAACAACCTAAATGAGCATCGTCGCCATATAGCTTGCATGAAACGACAAAAGCTGAACACACAGGCGCCGTCTATATAACCAACCATGTCAACCTACTCGAAGATCACACACCAAATACGCATTCACTCCAAGATACCCAGTGCCAATTCCATCAAAGATTAGATCACCTCCCACCTCCAAACACATGTTCAAGTTGTAATGAATTATATGTTGGGCTACATACTGAGGGTTTACAAAGGTGCGATAATACATCGCAGATGCATTGTTGAAAAATATGATCGCTTCTCAAGTTGGAATAACATGGACCTGGGCCCCATGACCTAAGGTTTTATCTTCACTTACACAAGTTGAGGAAATGTTGATAGCAAGGGTCAACCCAATATTGCAGGTGACTCACGCTATAGGTGGTCAATACAAATATAGGGGCCACACCATATGCTTCCCCAAGATGTTTCATCCATAACTAAACACTTGCCTCGGCGCGTCGAAGACTTGGACATCTTAATCATCCGAAGAATCGGAGCAACAAATAAAGCTTACGAATGCTTTGTAAGTAGATCTCGTGTTTTGGCTGCATTGCAATTCAAAATAGCTCATGACCCTTACTACAAGGATGTTGTCCTAGACCACACTGCATTGCATTCCCTACCACCTCACAGTACTGATATATCTACTTCCCTACCACACTTCAATTCAACTATCCTAGACAATGTTGAAGCAGAATCAGAAGTAGACCTTCTCCCAAGTTCCCCACCAAATACCCATGAGTGGCAACCATCATCTTTTGTGTCCTCCCTCCCTCCAGCCACTTCGGAGGTTGACCAAATAACAAATTTCATCGAAGGTAGAAAACAAACTCCATTATAGTCAATTGGTGGCCACACATTGGTTGACCATGATCAGCGAATATAACACTAAGGGTTTGCTCTCTATGGCTTTTCCAACATTGTTCCCTACAGGGATTGCATTGTTCCACCAAGCACGGATCAAAAGGGTTCACATGCATGAATACGCATTGCACCTAATACGTTACCATGATAATAGATTTGGAAGCCATCCACGCTTTCGCTACTTCATTCTCAACATTATGTTGCACCACAGAAGCCAATCAACATCTATTGTTTTCACAAAAAAATATAGGGGACAACTTGCCTACCACGGTTTCGATGTTACGCCAGCAACTTGCACACTACCCAGACACCCACATTGTAGAGAAACTAATGCGCTTTGGGTCCAATTTGCGAGGAACTAAATCATTTTGGTGCAAGCGCAGACATGAACTCACAGATATGATAACCCAACTAGAAATCCCTACGCTTTTCTTCACTTTAAGTGTAAAGCGAGATACTAAATGGAAGATTTACACAAAGCAATGCCAGGAACCCCCACGCCACCCACAACAACTGGCCAAAAATGGAGAAACACGAACTTGAACATGCACCCCCATATCGTCTCTGCATACATGGAAAAAATATTTACAATATTTTACGAGGAGGATCTTTAAAAAAAACTACATTGCACCGACTCTTTTAGTACGGTGAGGTCACTACCACTTAGATTTTAATACAATACCACCCCTACCCCATTTACTAAGTTGGATCCTCTTTGTGCAAAATACAGGTACGAATGGCAACACCGAGGCTCGGCTCATATCCACGGGTTTATATGGCTTCCAAATGCACCAAACATGGAGGTCCTAAACTAGGACAACCCCCGTGAACTTGATGCGGCAAAGACTTACTTGACCAATTAGTAAGCGCATGGAATCCAAGGGGCCCGAGAGTGGAAAACTAGGATACATCGTTCGCGGGAAGATGACCCGTGCTTGTTAGACACATATGGGATACTTATGCAGACAACCCTGTAGCTGACTATGAAAACTTGTTGAACCGCGTGCAACGCCACACAAAATGTAGTGAGGCAACCTGCTTGTAGAAAAAAATGGGACACTTCAATGTAGATATAAAGCCCCTTGGCCACTCCAAGAGTATTCGAGTTTGGGCTTAGATGAAACAGGTAAAAAAAAGTACACCCCTACACACAATGATGCATGGGTCAACATACACAACTCAGACATGCTAGCACTATGGTGAGCCAATGTTATTATCAGCCGTTGTTGTGTCATGACATGCGGTCTTACAATACATTGCAAAATATGTAGCCAAGGCAAGAGAAGAAATCAGAAAGCTACCATCACATGTTGACACGGATATCTAATGAAGTTAGCGTCGATCACCCTGCAAAGGCGGCCTATGAAAATTCCTCTCAGAAACTATTGTTGACCGGGACATTGGTGCACAAGAAACATGCCACATGTTACAAAAACTCCCCCTCTCTAGTTGTAGTCGAACATTTATTACCCTATCCGTCGGTAAGCAGGTATTCAAACATGTCCTCACAAACCTAGGAAACACATTCCAATTCCCTTCATTCGTAGATGCATACATAAAACACCCTTTACAATTAGAGAACACCTCCCTCTTTGAGGCTGCTCGTTCCTGGTCCTACAACAGCCAAAGGAAAGTTACTCAATGGCTACAAAGAAGAACCCCTGTTGTTGTCCACGTATTCCCCGATACAGTGATGTCCCCACCCCAGATGCGATACACTATGAGGATTTTTTGGAATGAGCTTACGCTTTATAAACCCTTTCGACATATCCAAAAAGACATTGGCATCTCTACATCTGAAATAACTAACCAATGGGGAAAATTGAAAAACTTCGTACGTCCCTTTACATGTTCATAGAGCCCCTTTACTCTAGAAGAAGCTGAAGCCATTTGGGACAAGTAGTGACAACAATAACTCGCGAGGATCTAATCGCATGCAAAACTATTTGAATGGGAGCATATATCACGCATGCACCCAACACTCAATACAACAATTGATGATGATGTAGACATGATAGGCCTTCATGACTTTGACATTAACCATGATTGGAAGGTTCATTCAATCCCTGCTGCCTTACAAAAAAGTGCACCTAAATTCATAGACCTTGCCCACACTGAAAATTCACCACCACTTGTTACTCCACCTACCCAATTAGCGCTCTGCTGACTATCATCAAAACAACACCTTGCATACTCAATTGTACTTTCCCATGCAACTCAACAAGGGAAACACCCACCATTGAAGATGATCATTCAAGGAACCACTAGTACAGGAAAATCATACCTCATACAACGCATAAGAAATGGGCTTGAAAATATGACTGGAAAATTTAAATCTTCCCTCCTTGTACTAGCCCCAACAGGTATTGTTGCATTCAATATAAAATCATCTACTATACATTCTTCCCTCTGAATACCCATTTCCGACATGAAACCTCTTGAAGGCCAAGCCCTAGTAATCTTCCAAGAGCGTATGAGTGTCATACATTACATACTCATAGATGAAATGAGCTTTATAGGTCCTACAATGTTACACAACATCAACAAAAGACTTCGTGAGGCATTCCCCCAACATAGTAACCACGCATTCAACAATTGTTCAATGATTTTGGTGGGTGACTTAGGCCAGCTCCCTCCGGTCAATGATGTACCATTATATGCAGGCAACAAAATAGGCAGCTCCCTTTGGCATGCTTTTGATACCGTGATCACCTTGGACACAAACTTTAGGCAACAAGGATTAAACCCGACACAACTTGAATTCAGAGAAATGTTGACCAACATCAGAAATGTAGAAGCAACCGTTAAGGATTGGTCTCTTCTCATGTCACGTACAAAGTCGTGCATGTCTACCTCAAAGCAATCCATCTTCACGTGAGAAGCACCTATTTGCAACAAAGGACCTCGCAAGCAAGCACAATAAACAAATGCTAAAATCCTTACACGTACAATTGCATGAGCATCGAGAACAAAGCAAACATAACTCGACTCAAACATCATGACACTCAAGCTGGACCCAGTAGTTTTCCTATGCACCGGACAAGAGGTCATGTTGACATCTAACTTATGGGTTAGCTCAAGATTGGTTAATGGTGCACTCGGGCAAGTGACAGATGTCATGTACAACCCAGAAACACAACCACCAGACTTGCCATCCTTTGTTGTTGTCAACTTCAAACACTACCAAGGGCCCCCATGGGACATACTCAACCCAACCCACTTGCCCCTACCTCCTGTCACACGTGGAAATCGTCGCCAAATCCCACTAAAAATGTCTTGGGGCCTCACCATCCACAAATCACAAGGCCTAACTCTTGACAAGGCCACAGTAGACATCGGAAATGTTGACCGTCAAGGACTAACATTCACGGCAATGTCAAGAGTTCGTGCCATCAAAGATCTACAAATCCTACCAGCTTTTACGTTTGAACGCTACGCAAGAATGAGATATACAAAGAACGTTAAAGCACGCAAGGAAGAGGAGAAAAGACTTTGTAACACAGAATTGGCACACGGCGTACAAGGCATGTGCACACTCCTTCCCCCATCATGCTCACAATAGTGTTCCCGGATCTTGGATCCAACCTGCGTACTTAAAAAAAGTGTAATCAATGAACTGACTGCCAACAACCAAATCCAAAATATTTGAATCGAAAGTGCTAAAAAACTTATGGTTTTTAATCCTTCTTCAACAATGTGGATCAAAGTGCAAGAGTGGGTATGGTGTCAGTGCCAGTGCTAGCATGATGGCTACTCGGTTCCAAGGTATTAGTGCAATGATAATGATTAGTTTTCCTTTTCATTCATGAATGCTGATGTAAAGTAAAAAAATCTAGATAATGATACGCAAAATAATGATAATGATTTGTTTTCACTTTGCATACTATATTGTATCATGAATGGTGATGTAGCCATTAGTAATCTATTCATTAAATAAGTTAAGTGTTGCACATATATATAGTCAAAAGCAATTGGCCACCACTTGTATTTTATGCAATACAAATACAATTCACCTTCATATGTAGAAGATATATAACAACCCAAACTAATATTGTCAATTCATGCTTACATATAGCATTAATGCTTGCAAATGTGAACAACCCATAATTTTGTTAAGTTTTGTTGGTGAAAACAATTTTTAAGTGGCATATAATATCATTGTCCATTGTATGTTGCCTTTTGTACATGATGTTTATGGAAGCCTAATCAAATCAATACATGTCACTAAGTAGCAATGCACAAATGCACTAAAATTTGAAATTGGGATTATATGAAGAATTAGAAATGTATTGAAGGGAGAGTCTGAAAAAAAAATAGATCAGTGGCATGAGACCCAGAGAGTTGCTAATGCTAAATCATAATCATCTATATATTTTCTTTTATCATATTCCATTTTGAGTTATTCAACATTGGTTGACTTTGGTTTAAATGAAGTTTTAACAAATTTGAGATTGTTGAAACATTTTTTGTTCAAGATTTTAAATCTAGTTAAAACATGTGCACCTCTGCACAATGAAGAAGCCTTATGTGACATTCGCCTTGTAAGTTTTTTTTTTTGAAAAATGTCAAAATTTGTGCAAAATATTGTTTCAAAAAGTGTCTCCAACTACTTAGAATACAAACTCCCTAAGGGAATTAATATTTAGTCTTTCGTTTAGAAAAAACATTTCATGAAAATTCATGTAAAAATGAGAAAAATTTGGCTGCGCATATATCGTCTCTAATTTTATTTAGAAAAACTAACATGCAACATGTTTGATGTGTGTTTCATGTAACATCCTTAACATAAACATGTTAAGTAATTGATATCATTGTATGATCGCTTATTTTACACATTTTTTGATGACATGAATAGATCTATTATGAAAGTTTTGAGAAGACTTCATACATCAATTTGGAGGTCTTAAAAAATCAATTAAGGATAAAATGTTTATAAGTCTTATAAGAAGTATGGTGTAGTTAAAGATTTTTATTAAATGTAAAATGAAGGTCAATAAAAATATGAAAACCGGATAAAGAAGCTACCCATTGTTTCCGATGCGTCGTTGCCTTCGTAGAAGGTAGCGTGGGCATTATTCCATTCGAACCACAGCAACTTGAACCATACTAAATACTCCCAAGACCATGACAAGCCTTAACCATGCCATTTCTTGCAGTCGAAGAGAAACAAGACAATTTGCAGAAAAGAGAAACAAGAAGTGAGCTACAAAGTTCAAAATCGGTGGGTCAACGAAACTCCTCTAGGGCCTCGGCTTTCAAAGCAAAAACAAGTGAACACGGATAACATACCTAATGGTAGGGAGGACGCTGCATTAAATAAGAAGTCATGTCAACTTTCAAGGGAGTATGTGGCTTGAATTGACAAAGTGAAAACATTTAAACCCCTGGGAAAGGTGCTTGTAGCAAGAACTGGAGGCATTGATGTCATTTCATAAGTGTATTCACGGTGTTCTTGTTGATCCGTTGGTGTGGCTGCCGTTCCCACATGTATAATGTTTTAAGATGTCGAATATGGTTTTTTCCTTCTCCCTTAGGTAAGGGAGAGGAGCCATGAGTTGTGCACCCAAGTTGAGGGGTCTGACACACATTTAAATACATCAAATTTTGACCAAAAAATACCCTTTAAAAGTTTTTTTTTCTTAATCTAATATTTTTTTAGCATTTTTATTTTATGAAAAGTGGTTTTTAAATGGATTTAAATCAAGTATTTTTTCATACAAAGGAAAAAAGGGTGGACCATTAGTAGGGCATTATGTCATGCATTTTTTTCCACTTATGTGGCATCATGTGATTGGGTGATTTTTGATGTGATTTGATGTGACACATTTTATTAGCTACTTTTTTTTCAAATGTTGAATGACAAATGTACATGTACTAGTCACTCACTTCACAAATACCCTCACCATTATTGGTCCATGCTCCACTATTGGCTCCTCTCCCTTACCTTCCGAGAAAGCAAATACACATTGTTTTTTATATTGTTAATTGCTTCGATCAAATGGTATTATAAAGTGGTATTAAGATGTATCGTGTCCCGTCGACTATAGTGATCCTAAAATTAACATGATTTTAAAATAGAAAATAAAAAATTAAATAGGTTAAAGTTTATTTTCATTCTCCTTTTAGACCTCCTCTAACTACCTAAGCCATCACACAATCGCGAGATATGCCTTCTTTTGTCTCTTTGTGAAAATATATCTCACCGCTCTGTTAGAATCTCCACAAAACCATTCACACAGTCATGAATTTTTTGTCTATATTATTGATCAGAGTCTCTCTTCATTACAAAAACCTCATATTCTATTCACTTACAATTCTTAACATTACATTCTATCTTTTTCTTCCATTTGCTTCTCTATTCTTGATCCTCCCATAGATCATTTTACAAGATTAGCTCCTTTATTTGTTCTTTAAGAAGCTCAACAAGTTCCCAAATGACATTAAACTTCCCTATTAAAGTTCAACCACATTCTAAACTGAGGCAATAGGATGAACTTTGTTTACAATCCTCATTTCATGGTCTTCATGACCTCATTTAACATAAATGATTCTTATTAGGTCAAATTGACTATGGACAACTCACCTAGAAGACTTTTTCTTACTTTTACTATTACAACTTACACTCAGAAATTCGGATTGGAACCATGAATCCATGGGGAGGGGGAACACCACTACTACATCATCTTAACTTATATGACCTAATAGACTCTTTCTTACTTGCAAAGGATGCTCCTGCATCAATTATTTTCCCCTTTGCTATGGGCACTTTGTCCTTTTCTATGGGCATTTTACCCTTTGCTACGGGAACTTTTCCTTTTGCTACGGGCACTTTATAATACTTTATAGTGTCTTAAGTCACCCTTATATTATTCCTTTGGCCGTCGAGTTGACAAAGTAGGCCAAAGATCTTTGATTGGGAAGGGAATATTATTATATTGTAATATTTTATTATTTTGACTATCTCGAGGTAGATTTGACTAGTCAAACTATTTATTTGTAGTTGTGTAAATTATTCACAAATAATATTTGGCATATCATGTAGATTATCCGCATAAATATTTTTAAAACTTGGGGTAGTGTAGATTATTCATGATTTGTTTATTTTTACATTACTTATTATTATCATTGTTTATTTTAGTAATGTAGATTATCCACAATAAGAGTTTAATTAATTTTGTTAATGTAGATTAACAACAATTAAAGTTAGTTGTGGATAATACACAACTTAAGTTTTAATGGTATAGTTTTTTAATTAATAAAATTGAACCTTGAAAATGATGTGACTATTATTTTATGATTCAAAATGTTGTGAAACAATTAAATCATGATACATTAATATATTGTTATTGTCAAAAACTAGGATTAATTTGTTTTCTGATTGTCCTTGTATATTTTGTATTTTTAGATAATACATATAAATCATAGTTTTAGTAGAATATTTTTTAAGATTTTTTGTTTAAAGCTTAGAATGGTGTAGAAATAAGAAATTGTGATCAATATTGTGTTTAGACTATCCTTAATTATAGTTTTAGATTTTGTTTTTCAAAATATATGGAGAAATTGTGATCAATATTATATTTAGACCATCCTTAATTATAGTTTTAGATTTTTTTCTTCAAAATCTATGGAGAAATTGTGATTTTTCCACAATAAATTATAAGATTATGAATATTCCACAAGTTAGATGTAACTTTAAAGAAATTGTGAATAAACTACTTTATATATTATAAAAGCCATCCATTTAATGTTGCTAATCCAAGCTTTTCCACAAATTGATTATTTTGTGGATAACATTGTGGATAAGTAGGTCTCTTTCTAGTAGTGATGGACCCCACATATAAATATACATGGTTTTCGAAGACGAAAGAATAAAATCTAAACACCCAATTCACTCTTTTCTACCGCATGGAAACATTTGATGGTTGTCATGTCAAGCTATTATTAGACATCTAATGAGTAGCATGAAGTCAACATTGTACTATGATATATTTTTACCTATTTATCTTCAACCTCGATAGGCTATAAATTTTGCATACCAAGTCGAACTAACCCCATTCATCATAAATTGGAGCTATATTGACGATACTTTCAATTCAAAGTGGTTGTAGTATAAGTTAACACCATATGATCGAATTGGCTCTCCTCATCCACTTATATCATTAAAAAAGCAATTACGCAAAAATATTTCATTGTATGTTCTACCAAATTCAAGTCCCCTCACTTATTTTTTTCAAAATGATTTAAAAATCTTATGACCACCACAAAGTTAACATCACTTCCATGAATACTCATTAAATTGTAAATAAATAATAAATTAACCTTAACATTCCTTATGTAGAAAGGGTAAAGTCATATGACCTAATATAAAGACAATAGCCTCAAGGCACAAGGAGTTTCCTTGAGCCTATGAAACGAATCTCGTAGCTCATGTGGTGTCACTACACCTAGCTAGAGTGTTGAAATTAAAGATAGAGAAACCTCAACCTATGATGATCAAGAACATGAACAAAAATCCTATGTCATTACACCACCTCCCACCATTGAAGCATTTATCTGAGAAAATATTGAAGGGGAGCTCACAAAATTACATGAAAATGTGCATAAGAGATAACCAATGTACAACAAAAATCATAAGGCTACATGAGGAGATCAATCCATCCCATGCATGATGCCTGATATCATCCTATGTTATGCTAAAGTAGGTTTAACACTAATCCTTTGATCCTCCGGTGTTCCTCGGTTGTTATGGGCTACTTTTCTATTGCTACGGGTAACTCACCTTTGGTCATTCGAACTACATTCGCTCTACATACATGAGACATTACTATAGGTAGTCTTGTGGAAGCTACGGGAAGTTCTCCAAGACGTTATAGGCATCATATAGATAATAAATGAGGGATGGTGGGCTCCAAGGACACTACTCGGTAACAAATAGCTTCATTTTTTTCAACATACAAGTTTTTTAGTATTGCAGGCTATACTTAGCATTTGCCACAAATTGGAACAATTCCACGAAGTTGCGTATGAAGACAATCAAAGCAAAGTAGAGTCATGATACCAAAAACACACCAATTTCAAACATGATCTTCCAAGAAAATGTAAAAAGGGTCTTGAACACCAAGATCCAAAATAACGAGAACACATATCGGTAACAAGTATCTTCATTTTTTTCAACATACAAGTTTTTCAAGATTGCAAACTATACTTGGCATTTGCCACAAAATGGAACAATTCACAAAAGCTACATGAAGACAATCAACAAAGCAACGTCATGATACCAAAAACATACCAATTGCAAACATGATCTTCCAAGCAGGTGTAAAAAGGGTCTTGAACACCAAGATCCAACATAACCAAAACAAAGCTGCAAAGAACACACCAGAATTTTGAGGAGTTCAGGAGGCAATATTTTGAGTATCAAAGGCATTATCATGTAGAACAACACACTTCATGCATTGGATGTTCAAAGAGAAATTTCTTGACCAACTTTTGAATGGACTTCACCACCGATACAAAACAATTCATTCAAAGACAAGGAAATGAAACAACAAATGCATCCAATCAACGAGGCATCCTATAAGCATGATTTTCTTCAATATTCAAGCAGCCATAATGAAGGTTCAATCAAGCACGTACGTGATTCAAAACTGGAAGAAGCACCAAGAAAGGCCACAAGAACCTTCTATACGGTAATAAAGGTGTATTTGATGAGATATATATGTAATCATGACTTATTATAATATGACATCATGAGAAGAAGTTCCACCTCGTTAAAACACTTGACCCACGCATTAAATGACACATGCCATACCTCACTTGGGATGAGTGACACATGAGCCTAAAAACCAAAAATTGTGAGTGTGAAATGAAACTTTATCGTCGTATTAAAAGTAATGCATTTATCGTGATGGTCAAAACACTTCATATATCCTTCACAAAAACAAACAATCATCGAAAAATTATACAAGAAAGCAGATCTATTCTCGTAGAAATTTTATTGAACGTGTAATATAAGGCTAAATATCCATGAAATTTAAATAAAAATTTAACTTTTATCAATCATTTTAAATAAATTAAAATAAACAATAATGTACCAAGCAAATGTAATTAAGAACTTCTTGAGATTGTTTAGGTGAGATTTAAATGGTTTCACAAAAAAACTTCCTAATGACCTCGTATATCTTTTGGAGCTCAAAGAAAAAAATGCTCCTTAGTTTTTTTGACCAAAATAAACTCACACTTATTTTGGGTCAACTCGACACCATTTTCCCCCTTTTATGTTTCACTATGAATTTTTACATATTTTAAGCACTTAAGGCCCCACTGAAAGCATTTCCATCGGATAGGAAATTTCTTCCCTTTCGATATATAAAGAAGTCCTTCTAACTCTTCGTATTTTTCAAATTTACGGGCCAGCAGGCCTCGGAAGGATTTTTCACCAAAAAAGCTGGCCAAGAGCCTAGGGATGACTTTTCACCATGGGAAATTGTGGACCGGCGAGACAGCGAGAGATATTTTGACATTTTTGCACTTTTTGCAAAGGGGCACAAGTTATAATTACAGCCCACATGTCCGGGAAGGATTCCTTTTGCAAAGTGGAAAACGCGGGCCGACGGGCCCGAAGATGTCTTTCGCCAAAATGGAAAAAGCGGATCGGGGCCTGAGATGTCTTTTCACCAAAATGGAAAAAGCGGGCGGTAGACCCGAGGATGACCTTTTGCCAAAAGCGGGTATGCGGGGCCGCGGGGGAAATTTTTCCCAAGTGTAAATGTGGGCCGACCCAGTCACGGGGGATTTTGAAACTTTTTCACTTTTCACAAAATGGCGTAATTTTCAAGTGCGGATTCGCGAGCCGCGGGGTCTCATCATCCGTTGAAAAGTCACAGACCCATGGAGGGTGCCACGTGCCTCATCGGTGCATCTCCAAAGGTCAAGCCCAAATGGCAGTCCCTAAACAAGTTTTGGCCCTCCACGTGTCAGAGCCCCAAAAGTCGCACCTGTCGTTGAAAATTCTACAAGCCAACAAAAGATGCCACGTGTCTCTTCGGCGTAACTTCAAAGGTAAATCAAAAGTAGGTCTCCAAGTGAGTGCGGAGCTTCCACTTGTCCCAGGTCTAAAAAGGGGGCAAAACAAGCTATTGAATCGGCTAAGGAAAGGAGAACCAGCGAAATCCTCCAGTGTCTCATCGGGCAACACCAAGGCTGGGTCCAAAGAGTGGGTTCCCAAACGTGCGCAGACTCTCCACGTGTCTTGGGTCCAATAGAAGTCAAATGGATCGAGGCCCGAATCGGCTAAGTATAGAGAACTGGAAGACGGACGCCACGTGTCGCATCAGCACAACTTTAAAGGCGCGAACCAAAGGAAGACTTCGAAATGAGCACGGGCCTTCCACGTGTCCCAAGCCCGAAAAGGGAGCAAGCTCGAATCGGCTAAGTACAAAAGGTAAGCGGAAGCCTCCACATGCCTCATCGACGTAATTTCAAAAAGAAAATCCGGAGGCAGCCCCCAAACAAGCGTAGGCTCGCCACGTGTCCAAAGCTCGAAAAGGTATAATCGGTCGTTGAAAAGTCTAAATGGGGTAGAACCAATGGAAGGAGCCACGTGTCTCGACCGCTCAACTTCAAAGGTAAAAATTGGGGGCAATTTCCAAACAAGCGTGAAGCCTCCATGTGTATTGGGTTGGGCACAGTGTCTCCGCCAATGGGAAGGACTTAGGGAGAATACAGAGGAAACAGAGGAGCCGCGGAATCGCCACGTGTCAATCCAAGTGCAACTTTAAGAGCGAAAGGCAAGGGCTGAATCTTCAAGATGTGTGAGGCTGCCACGTGGACTCTGTGAGGACAGACTATTTTAAATATTGCGCTCCCGCTACCCTGATCTTGACAACCATATCTTTCGACTGGAAACTCGGATTTGGGTGGGAGAGGAATTTTGGAAAGATCTCGGCGTTGGCTTCTCACCTGCCTCCATTAATGTTTGGCCCGCTATTTTTAGGGTTGTCAAGTCTCCCACCTGCCGCCATGATGAAGAATGGGCCTCTTTCTTGTCCAGTAAGGGACAACAACGAGGGCATGGGTGTTGTAGTGAAGCTCTTCATTGTGGTAGGTGGATTCAATGCGTTATAGGGGTGGTTGGAACAAAGTTTGATTTTCCCTCTCTCTTTCTCTCTCATTCTTCTATATATTATAAAGGAGGGGCATATTCAAACGGTTGGTCATTGTTTCTCTCCTGCCCCCCCTCTCTTTCTTCCTTAGGGTAGAATACAGAGTCTAAGCCTCCTTTCATGGCTCTGTAATGGCATTTTCTTGCCCCTTGCCCACTGATGATGTACCGTGCAACTTTTGGAGCAATAAAATATGTTTCATGATGCTTTTGTCCATCCTTGCTTATTTTGTTGTCTCTTCTTGCCTCTCATCATCGCAGGTTTACTTGTGCATACTCGATGTTTGTTACGGTGTCGGGAGTTGTGTTTAATGGGTTTTGAAGTGGTGATCTCGTGTGAATTTCATCTTTGGTCTGTGGTGCATCTTGTCCACCCCTCCTTTGCTCACCTCTCTCCACTTCGGGTAGTCGGATCTCGTGATCGCCACTTCCTTTCTCGGTGTATCACCGCTTAGTGTCTCTCTCTCTCTCTCTCTCTCTCTCTCTCTCTCTCTCTCTCTCTCTCTCTCTCTCTCTCTCTCTCTCCTTGGAATGGTTAGATTAGGATAGATTAGGTTCTACCTGCACTGGAGTAGCTTGTGGCAAGTAGATTAAGAAGCGAGAACCGGCCTTCTCACGGAGGTCCATCTCAAGTCCGCAAGTCCCACAACTTGGGAGATGGTCCAATGTTGTGCAATCACACCGAATGCCCCATTTCAAACCTAGGCCATTCGAAGGTGCTGTGATTTTGCACTAACAATTTTTATGTCCAGTTTTTATGTTCTACTTTTTACTATTTTGAAAGATATTTCCCGTACAACCTATAGTTTTGCATCTTTCCCCGATCCAAATCCAACGTGTATTTTTGTTGGTTGCATTAACTATTTCCTATAGATCACAAGTATTATATACCGCATTAACTATTTCCACTAAAGAAACATCAACACCACGTACCTCTAGAGTCAAATCAATATAAATAGAAAGTGTGCATATTGCTTCATAAAACACCTCAGAACTTAAAATTTTATTATCATTAATTACCGTATACATAGGCTGGCCATACGGTTGAAACGTATGCTTTTATCTAGACATCATTTTGACGGCTGAAAATATTAAATGTTGTTTATGACAGTTTAAAATTAATACAAGCTGTAAAATACGTCCCAAAAGACAAAAAAACGTCTCGCGTCAAATCTCATCCCTGCACTTAGCCAAGATAGATCTTGTTAGAAAGCGTGTTGAGAAATTACAATCATCATTGGGATTTGTTATGACAGGAAAAGCTACGTATTCATCTCTGAAGGAGGAATGACTCTCAAATTTCAATCAGTTCATTATTCCTTCAATAATAGTGGTATTGTTTATTTCATAACCCAGTTTTTTGTTTAAACAGAGTTGTTTCGTAGCATGCATTAGTAACTCAGGAAGATTATTCAGACGTGTAACAAGTTCCTTTCTGTTTCTGTACTACATTTTAGCGGGTTCTGTCGTGGATACTCATTTCCTGTCATCACAGCTGTTGGTAATGCCCTATTTTCCATTATGTCCAGTCATTGGAAAACAACCCCTTTGAAAGAAATAGTTGTTGGCCTTATAGATGTTGGAATAAAATATATTCGTGCAAATATCTAAATAGGTATGAAATCTTGGTTTGTTTTTTCTGTTTTATTTTAATGTTAAAAGCTTTGATAAAAAAACGTATCACAATATCATGTTTAAATAAATGAACATGTAACTTTCTTATTGCTCGGTTCATCTTTGGTCACTATGTTTTATTTGAAAATGTTTTTGGGATGTTTTATATGCATATCTTATTAAAAAAATCATCGCTTTTGAGGCATTGCTTCATATAAATTAGTAATAATTAATTGTAAACAAATTATCAAACACTACAAAATCACAAATTGATGGCTAGCTGATTACAAAATATATATGTCACTCATACATTACAAATTATATTTGTGAGGAAGTAAGATAAAAGAAAGGATTTTTATTACTGTAGATTTTATTGTCTTCAATGCAAGTATATTAATAAATATGTAAGATTTAAAAAAATAGAAATTATGATGAGCTTAATATCTGCATACAAATTCTAAAATTTTTGAACACATAAATAAACACTTTTTTTTTTTTTTATAAGTATTTATTGGGTCATAGCATTTCCCATTTAGTTAATTTGGTGCAGGTGAAAGATAATTGAAAACTTTCGTAATGAAATGGTCTGCAAAAATGTCAACCCGTCAATAATTAACTATCTTTAGAATGTCCCTTTGTCTCGACTAATAGCATCGAAGACCTTTTGCCCATTCAGTTTACCCTACGACCAAAGGGTATGTGCAAGGTTGACTTAAGTCACAATAAATTTTTGTAAGTTCCTAAAAGAAAATATTAAAGCACTTATAATTATTTATCTCGGCTTAATGAAAGGATGCACTTATAAACTAAAGTTGTAATATCTAAGAAAAGTGCATATGAACAAATATGGATTTAATTTTATTTTGTATCCTCCTAGAAAGAATGGCGAATGGCCTAGGAGATGGATAATGGTTATTTAGAAATTAAAATAGGCCCATACTATTTTTATATCTTCCTAGGCAAAAATGCGACTAGGCCTAGGAGGGAAAACTTGCTTAGAAATAATAACTGGAGCTGATTGGATAGAGAAAGGGTGGCCTTTGGGTCATTTTTCATTTAAAAAGGGAGAGGTCGACTTAGAAGGGCATTCTATATTCACTCCATATTTTGATATTGGCTTGTAAGCTGAAGCACTTGTTGCTGCAACTTCTGAGGACGAAAACCCTCAAGGAGAATAGTGTAAAGGGAACGAAAACTCTCTATTACACTCATATTTTATATTGGAATTTCAAGGACAATCAGGTTGTTGAACCATATTTTTGCACTAGTTGGAGCAACCCGTTTGGGAAAATTCTAGGCACATTGGAGGGGCATAAATCATTTTTCATCAATTGTTGTTGGAGCCGGATTTGAGCTACCATCATATGCATTTAAGGTGTGTTTCGAGAGGTCCAAAATCCTCTATCGCAACTATTATTTCGATTGTATTTTGCGAGTATTTCATTATTATTTTTGTAAACAATTTCAGATCTATTTCGCACTTTAATCTATATATTTTTGTGGAGTTGTTGTCCACTCAAAATTCCCCGCTCTGTCAAAAGTAAAAATTTCAAAATTTTGAGTTTAAATGTCTTTTCTGTCGAGAACTTTGGTGGTGTAAAAAAAAAAAAAAAAGTCTTCAAGTCGAAAAAATCTAAGTTCTCGGGTCATTCTCAGTAAGTATTTCGGGCTGTCGTCTTGACATTTTTGTCCCATTCGTCCCAAGTGCAAACGGGTCTTCGTGTTCTCCGATATACGAAACCTCCGAATTTGTCCCATTTTCTGCCCGCTTCAAGTATTTGTCCCAAGTGTCCCGAAGTTATCAGGCGAGATGTTCCAATTTCGGCCGAACCGCCCGAACACAGATTTGACTCGCACTTTCTTGTCCCAAATAGCCCAAATCAAAAAGTGCGAGTTGTTCCATTTTCGACGATTCGCCCGAACCGCTGCCCTTCTAACTTTTGTCCCGAATGTCCCAAAGTTAAAAAGTGCACGCCTGTCCCATTTTCGGCCGAAACTCCCGAGTCGCGTACTTGAGCCCTTTGTCCCAAATCAAAAATGCAACTACATTCCATTTTCGGTGAGGAAGTAAGCCCAATCAAGGTCCTTATTAAGATTTTCGTCCCAAATGTCCCAAAATGCATTTGACGTCTTCTCCTGCTTGTGCCCGAATGGCCGAGCCTCGTGTTTCGTGCATTCGCGTCTCACATGTCCCAAGTGAACCTAATGCAATTCATACTTAGTTTTTCCCACTGACCCGAATGTGCTAAATATGAATTTAAGTCGGCTCGATACTATCAATCCGAAGATCAAATTCCAAGGACAGGTAAGCGTAAAGACGAAGCTTTCAAGACGCCCTGTTATATCAGTTTTCAAAGATATCCATTGTCATCTTTAAGATGAAACGTCTGGTGTGTCCCTCGTGGCAAAGACATAGCTGAGACGTTAAAGAAATTCAAGCAGCGGTTTCTGAAGTTGATGGGTCCCTCTCGGTGATCGCCACCTGTCTCTTTCCCTTCCTTCTCTCTTCTCGCCATTCCTTTGTGCATTCCATGTAATGAGTTAAGAAATTGCGTTTAGCATTCCTTAACTATTCTCTAGTTAAAAGAAATGGTTACGAGGAGTAACCAATCAGTAAGCTATATAATGGCTTCTTTGCGCCATTTTGAAAGAAGGAGGAAGAACTGGCATTTTTACCGAAAGTGTAAATAGCTCTGTAAAGAAATCAATACAAAAGGGCTTTCCATTTCTCGTCCATCCGAATCTCTCGTTATCTCGTGTTTTCTTTTGATTTCGTGAAGATCATTTGTTTCGGTTCGTTAGTCTCACCGATTGCATATTTTTAAATATGCATGAGTATAGTGATCTTGTATAACCAAGGAGGAACTTTGTGTCCTTGATTAATAAATCTGAAGAAGGTTATTTACGTAACTTTGTGTCCGGTAATCTCATTTAGTTCATCCAATGCAAATGATCTTGTTTTAAATTCATCGCAACTCGCATACATAAAGAATTATTCTGCTATCTATAATTCGAATGTTGCTATTCTCGCTCATCCTCTTATTTCCTTTCCTCAATCCTTTTGAATGGATGATCCTTGTGGAAAACACTTTCGTAATACCCAAGTTTAACCATAAAATCATGTCCTCGTACATTTGTAAATAGGTTTGTTTCGAATAAGGGAACCTCTCCCATTAAAGAGGAGGGACTTCTTGTAAACAATGCTCGTCTGCTCTCTTAAAAGTCCTATTTGACGACCAACGGGAGTTGAGCTTGAAAATTTGTACTTCAGTCTTGAATGAAGAAGTGAAAGTTTAAAGGTCTAATTTCTATGGGTTTATCTCATAACCCAAGTCGCAAATCTCATAAATAATTCTAATCTACCCTTTATTTAATTGCTCTCATCATGTGGAATCTATATTTTGCTTTGGCACTACTACAAGGGGGGGGGGTGTCATTTGAGACATTAATAGAGACAAAATTTGACTAAATTGTCTCAAATAGAGACAATAAAAAAGTTGTATATCATCTCTATTATTGTCTCAAAGTGGGTTTCTCTAATATTGTCTCTAATTACTGTCTCTCAAGAGACAATAATGATTGATACATATTTTGTCTCTTGAGAGACAATATAATTTTTGTCTCTCTAGAGACAATATCATTTTCGTCTCTCTAGAGACAATATCATTATTGTCTCCTTAGAGACAATACCAAATACTAACATTTTGTCTCTCTGGAGACAATACTAATTTCAATTTTTATTGTCTCTCTAGAGACGATACGAATTTAAAGAATGAAAAATATGAATTTTAAAACTACACAATAACCAAATATCATATAGTGCAATCAACGAAGTTACATATCATCTATGATGTCGGAGTGGTCTGGTAATTAATTTTATAAATTAACAACAATTTGATTTAAATATTGTGCCCAATAAATGGGTCCACAAATATTTTATTAATATCAAATAAGATAAGATACAAAAGGGTGTCGAATTCGTTAACCCTTGAAATACAATGTTAAAATACAAAAGGGTGTCTAAATTCCGTTAACCCTTGATATAAAATATATACAATATATACAAAAGGGAATGCTACACAAGCTCATTATACAGGGAGACATCGAGTTGTTTCTGATGAGCCCGACATGCATTGTATTACTTGTCTCACTAGAATGTTCAAGGCTTACTTACATGACCTCCTTGCTGTAACATATGTACTCTCCACGGATAAGTTTCTTGTTGAAGAAATAAGTTTGCTGGAAGAGGCGTAGGGAGTTAGTCTTCCCAACTTCTTACCTCTTTCTATTTTCCTAAACCTTCTTCAAACTCATGTTTATTCATTTGCTGAGAGGAGTAGAGATTTAGTTGTGCAGGCCCGTGATTATTTAGATAGAATCATATGTTGTGTGATAGATCCCCAGCTGCACACCAAATTCAAGCACAACAATGAGATCTATGAAAATGAGCAAGGAGACTTTGATCCTGACATAAGGAGCTATGCATATCATTTTTTATTTTTAACAAACCGAGCTACTATTAAGAGTAGAAACTAAATACTCACAAAGAAAGCTACACAAAGAATGGTTTTACACAAGGATTAAAAAAAATAGAACTCACTAGTGCCAAAGATTTCTTCACCAAAAACAGAGCACAATCCAGCATCCATTAAATTTCCAAAAAACTTCAAACCAATGGGCACCTAATAGATGAGTAAAAAACAATAAACCTATTTTTACAAGAATCATAAAACAGTAGGAATAGGAAAATATGCATATAAGTAGGAGTAATTTGATACCTCAAAAAACTTAAGATTCAAGTTTTTGGCAACCACATCAAGTGCAGCCGATGTTGGCATGTTCCTGCATTAATCATTACCAACAACATAACATGAGAAAAAAAAATACATAACATGAATGATATCAATTAATATTTTGAGGCTTGGTAAGGTGTTTAGAGGGGTAAACCGTGAAAGTCTCAGTCAGTTGTCCTGTTTTTAACCAAAATTTTGAGAGGAACACATTTTTCAGACAATATACATCATCATTTTTATTTCAGTCAAGAAAAATAATGAATGATTGTGATATGGCTCAATGGTGAAAATGATTAGAAATTGATGAACTAATAAGTAATAATAATACATATTCTGCATAGCTAGTCTGAACCACTAATGTTCAATGCTTGTAGCAAAGTGATATAAGCTCTTTCTGAATATGAATGTTCACATTAGTAACATACCTGATGCATTATAGGAGAGGCACTTCCCCTTATGGGTACCAACAAACGCTCCCTGCAATTGCTACAATGTTGTCCAGAGTGTATGAAACTGTCAAGGGCTCGGAGGTTTCGTATGCAGCAGACCTCCAAAGAGTTCCGACTATTTGATGCCTTTTATTAGCTGGTAATTTGAAGGATGGGTATGCAAGATATCCAAGAACAATTATGTAGAGTCCCTTTTTAAACAACCCCTTCCCTGCTTCAAGCTTGTGTAAAGACATTTCATTTGAAATAGAGACCTCATGTTTCTGTGCTGCTTGTGATATATTTCGAGCTCCAAGAGACTTATACATTGAAAACAGTAAGTCCAACGGTATCTCTAGATTGGAAGAGTTGAATGCCATGAATTTGATCATTGTAGAATTTCTTTTGAATAATTCGACCAGTGTAAGACTGTCGGGAACAAAAGTTTCATTAGGACCACTCAACTCGATGTGTCCCCCATTTGTGTAAGAAGGAAATTTCAGACCCCAGGCTCCCATATTTGTCTTTACTGTCGATGGAGAAAGCCTCCAGTACTTTAGAATGTTTTTCAAAAGTGAACAACATTCTGATTCGGTGACTGTATGTTTGGTAGATGACCAAGTGAGCCACAGATTGCAATAGTCTTCAATTATGGGATGCCGACGCACCCCAAGATGATTAGAAAAAAAAGGTAGTAGAGCATCTTCATACACTTCTTCGAGAACTTCTAGCTTGTCATTGAAAATGCCAGTGTACATCTCTTTGATTCATCCATCGGATTCACTTTCAGAAGCCTAATTACTTTATACTTGGCTTCTTCTATGCCAACTGCAAAATAAAATGTTTTGCTTCAGAATCGGACATGATGTGAAATGAGATAAAATTATAATTATAACTAAATGTTATCCTACCCAAAATCCCATTATCTATGGTAATTTCCAATCTCAAAATATACTTCTCTCGGTTCTATTTTAATATGATCATATTATGTAATTATCAAAATATACATTATTTAAAACCTGTGTTAGATATTTGTGAAAGAATATCAGATATAAGTTAAAGCCAATGAACCTGCGGAGGGATCTTCTCCTTGCGTTGGAGGAGAAAATTGAGGCATATTATCTAAAACACCAATCACAGCTCCCAAAGTGAGATCTTGATAGGTATGTTTTATTTGGGATTCAAGGTTTTGTAAATCCCCAGCATCCACCGAAGCACAAAAAAGCCTACACAGTAACAAACAATTATAAATTATTTTTAAATGACATTTTGCTTTAAAAATATAGTCTTTTGATAGTTTATACAGTGGAAAATTAGCCAAGTATTACCTGGATAGTCTCTGAGATTTCATTAGTCTGAGACATAGAAGGCATCCTTCGAAAATGAAATGCACAGCTTGACTGAGCTGTTGTTGGTCATCTAATTATTTCACGTGCCTGTCCATCGCACACAAGTATCTCAGGAGTTGTACACATTGAGCCCTGTTTTTGGAAATTTGATCTATTTGGTCCAACAAATATCTGACAACACACAACCCTGCTGCGAGGGAGTGAATCTGAGACGCTTCTTTGAAAAAATCAATAACAACTTTTTGGGTTTCACGATTAAAACTAGACTTAAAGCACGCCTGTTACAAAAACAGAGAAATATTAATCAGCAAAAAGAACAAGTAGGATTCATTTATAATACAAAGTGATGAACTTCAATACCGTGCAACGATTTCTCTCTGCACGCTTCAACACCTCTTCCACTAAATTCTTGCCAAAGTTTGTGTAAGAAGAAAACCAAGACGAACTACCAGTTTCTTGTGCGGCTGTATTGTGTTGGCCCTGCAAAATGTATGAATATTATATTCTAAAGTTGTAACATAACTACAAGATAGAGAGTAAGAGAGACAAAAGTTGTGCTTTACCTTGTCATTTTTGTTGGCCATGGCTTCAAGGCATTCCTGAATGATAGAGATTAAGTTGTCGAGGCTATTGACATCTTCCACCATTTCTGTAACAGTCGTAAGATCTATTACAATCTCATTTTCTGAGGAACAAAATGTAGAGCAGCAGGTGTTGCCCATTGTTAAAGAAAGCACAGAGAGAATACTGAAGAGAATAAGAAATCTGTATGTCTGAATTTGACGACTGTAAGAAAACAGGGGAGGTTAGAATTTGTTTTATAGATGGTGAATGAGAATCTAACAACAGAGTAGAGTTCACGTTGGGAATAAATTGGCCTCACACACTTTCCTGTATCTTTCCATTCACCTCCATGTCCATCATCATGCGGAATCCAGATTTTGACAGTGTCATCGTCATTTGGTTTCCAATTGCATCGGTGAAGATATTTGTAAATCCTAGTTATGGCTTTCAAATCTGTATGCATTTCAAGATGGTCGGCAACTCTTTCACATGCATATCCAAACTTAACCACCACCCCTATGTGTTCCAGGGAAATCTTGAATCTACTCATAGAATTCCTGTAAAATGTAGAATCAATGAAAGAAAGATCATTCGATTGCAGACCAGCGTATTTCCACTCATCATCTAACAAGAAAGACACGGTAGGTGATTGATATCCCATGTGGGTTTTTAACCATTTGCCTTCCATTACGATTCTTTTGAATTCTTTGGGCAGCGACCCACCAGAGGTGACTACTAAGTGCTGAATACACTGTAAGAGGATAATGGCTTCCTCTTGTCCAGTAGAGAAAGGAAATCCAGATACTGCAGCATTTGGTGGTTTTAGGTCTGGAATATCTACTGCTCTAAGACCATTGGTGAAAATTTCCATGCATGAATTATTATAAATCCTCCAATCCAACAACCAAAGAGGAATTGGGTAATTTTCCATACCTTCTTCTGTTGCTTTTTGCAGTATGTCTCTGAAGGCGGAGACTATTCGTCGAGCTTGTAAAGGTGTGCAGTATGCATTTTGGAGCTCACAAACAATGATTTCTTGTGTACTGAGTCGTTCCTGAATACCATCCCGAACGCCTGCCAATTGAGCATACGAAGGAGGATAGATTGGCAAGTATTTGTCAAAGTAATACGACCTGGAAGACGGAGGAGCGGATTCCACGCTTTTCACAAGATAAAGAAACGCTGAACAAAAATAGAGGGAATACAGTCGAGAATCCCTTTGTTCCACTTGTCATCCCACCTGATACTTTCCCTTGAGGACACCAGTAAAAAGTCTGCCTGTATAATGAAGGGCAATCCAGTCACCATTTCCGTTGGAAGAAATGCGTAGATACCAGCACTGACTTTGTTCCTTGTTGTGGTAACTCTTTCTTCACGCGGGAAAGCGAGTGTTATCACCCAATTGTCCACCTCTTCTCTTCCTTCCACCCTATTCTCAGCCTTCACAGGAAATCTCTGTCTCCACATGTAATAGCTGCACTCCCTGTTGGACTTGTTTGACAGCTTCCACCTTCTCATGACAGAGGTAACTAGAATATGTTCTGTAATTACCATTACAACATCTGTAGGATTTCCAGTGGATGGAATTCCATATTGATTAAATGTATGTGCACCCTACAGTTGTAATCAAGACAACAATATTCAAAAAAGTTACGACGGTAAAATAGAGTATATGTCCACAAAAATATAGCCAAAAATTCTCGTTCAACAGTAGGTAACACAGGGAGTGGTCCTTTCCTTCACTATCAACCTACTAGGAAAGAAAAACACAATGAAAGAAAAGACATGCATGACAAGATCCAAGGCAATAGAACTTACAGGAGGCACAGAGGGATGTCCATAAATTCCTCCAGGTGGATACACAACAGCATAGGGAGGGGCTGTCACATAAGGTGACAATAATGGCTAAGACCAACACATTTACCACTCCATAATATTAGTTGAATGCTTCAACAGCATGCTTCCTAAAGATTCAGAATAAACACTGAAAATATTTATTACCTGACCTCCCCATATGTATGGATGTGGAGTTGGGCCGGATGCAAAATAAGGAGGTGGCGGGGGGGTGACACCTGGACCATAATATGCCTACACAAGAAGCATCCATCAAACAACTTGAAGTAAAACATAATCGAATTACTCTATTTCCAATCTGGAATAGCAAATTTTATGACTTTCATTAAGATCCAGAGCAAGAAAATCACAAACATGCTATATAGATGATGAGGATTGAAAAATAGCAAGACCTGAAAAGTGGCCCAATCAGGATATGTGGGTGCACTAGCTGGTTGTTCCTGTAAATATAGAAAAATTATACTAAATTTATCTTTTGATTCTTTGAATGCAAATAAGGTGGACATGGATCTTAGCCAAATAAAATAGCAATCCTTACCTGTGGTGTAGAAGATGGCTTTTCCGTCTTTGCATGTGTTCCTCCTTCCCCTCCTACCTGTGGTGTAGAAGATTGTTTTGCAGACTTTGTTGGGGTTCCTCCTTCCCCTCCCATAGCCAATTCAAGTAAGAAACTGATTCCAAAGTCAGGGAAATAATCTATTTGTACCCAAAGCCTTATACGTATGTCTTCTCAATTGCCTACCGTCTAGATGCCAAAAAAAGAGGTGGAGTAAATCCGCTAGCAATCCAGTAAACAACATCCATAAATGAAAAGGAAAATACAACAGAGATGAAACAAAAAGGCATGTATCTGTTTCACCACACATGGTTTAAGAACTTTTATCAGCCAGTCAATCAATGAAACCGCATGAGAAAATAAACCCTTTATTGCAACATAAGGCCTAGCATATGACAATTAGGTTATTAATCAATAGAACATGGAGTATAAATCCAATGCATAATAATAAGCATACAAACTTGGAAAAATATAACACCAGAAATGAAGAACAATAACTAATACACTATCAGCACACAAAGAAAGGCAGTTAGTGAAAGTAAAGTGAGAATACAGACAACTCTTCAAAGGACCCCTAGAAATTGAAAACCAAGATGACCACATAAGAAAACTTGACTAACTATTTGTCAAAGCAAGCCCACTCAAACACAGATGTCTCCATAAATTAGCTCTTCCCATAGATGTGTGCAATCCAGAATGTGAACAAGTCTACAACATAAAAACCTAAATCAAGGCAAGCCTGTATATTACTAGTAATGTTGGAAGTTTGATCCACACTCTGGCAATGTTGAAACCTATGAAGGCCCAGCAGATCAGAGTTAGAGCACCTAGTAGTACAAACAAGAAGTCTCAGATCCTCGTCTTACAAGAAAACAGACATGATCTAACAGCTAGTGGGCAACTATTATTAACAGGAGATCTCATAAGCTGGGTTTCTGTAAATCACCAATAATTTATGTCTAAAGCCCAACTATGAGCAGGATAATAACATTTAAAACCTAGTTTTCTGTACAGAATACTTATGCAGTGTAGCACAAAATACCCCTTTACAATATAGAAAAATGTAAATTGCTCATATAGATATAGCTGGGAAACAACCCCCTATCTATAACTTACAAAATATGTGTCCTAAAGACTCCCCAATTCATTTCTCAGAGAAGAAGCCACCCCACAAAATAAGAATTTTGAAACAAAACATGGAGAACCGATAAAACCCTGCTAGAACTGATGGCATACAAATGACAACTCAAAATTGCAATCTCACGGTTCCTTCAATGGCTATGGTAATTAGAACTAATCTTTTTGGATGAATACTAGCCCAAATTGTTTGACAGCTTCACACCTTCTCATGTTCCATACTACCATACTACACTAAGATATAGATTCTCATAATAGAAAGGTAAAAATTATTTATAAGTGGGAGAGATTTTCCACCAAAAGCAAAAGTAGACCATGAGCTTATAGAGCCTGACTGCGTTGTTGATCTATAGAAAACAATGCATGCAAATGATTAACAAATGGAAGATCCAAAGAATACCTTATTATTATTGTCGAGATAAATACATTTGAAAAATTTTTGGAATATAAAATTCAAGCACCGAAAACATGATTAGCCCCCATTGTCACAAACTAATTAAAGTAAAAATTGATAACATTTACAAAGCCCCTATAATATGCCACAACTCAAGAATTACATTAATGAGCTAAGATGGGAAAAGAGATCGAAACCATTTTTCAACAAATTTATCATAGTCTCAATCAAAATAAATAAATCTGGATTCGAATGCACCTTATTTCTCATAGCTTGTGTGCATTTGCATAAGACTCATTCACCAAACTAAAAGCATAAGACTCATTCACCAATATAACAAAGGACCTCATATATGTGTATTCGACATTCTACATAGATATTAGAAGAAGCCTACAAATTTAATAATACAAATTTGATTAGAAGAAGCTGCATGAGCATCACACATCTTTGAAATTAAAATATGGGATGGATTTTCATCACACATCTTGAAATTAAAATTTCTTATCCACATTTACTATACATGCTATCAAAGGAATAGGAATGAACTCGGGATAGTAAAGAAAAAAGAAATGATATACTAGAAGCCTTAAAGATCAATCAACCAAGTAATTATAGCCATGTCACTCACGTATATTATAGGTCTCATCAAATAGACAAGTTATAGGTATCTTAAGACACAAAATGTATCCATCTTAAAATGTTACATGATTTGATATGGTAAGGTATAATTCAAATTTTTTTTTACAAGTTCACTAGTATACTCAAAAAATTCATAAAACAAACAACCAATAAGTTCACTGGTAATGAAATAGCCAATAATTCATAAAATAATAGTCAATTTAAATCTATTTAGCTGGATAGGAAAAATGTCTATTCTTTTTTGTCCTCTTTTGACGAGGAACTATAATAGATGGTGCAACATGATAATCATCCTGAACTCTTGTCTGTTGGATTTTTGGGTTGTTTTCCAGATGAGTTGCAAGAAGGTCAATCGATTCATTTTGTCCAACAACAAAATCATCACATCCTTCTATGGCATCTTCATGTTCTTTGTCATTTGCACCCTTTAAGGAGTTTGATTGTTGCACATCCTATTAAACAACATACTTTAGTTAATTAAATTACCACAACATTGATACTTAAATGTTTTATTATGTCATCAAATACTATAATAAACTTACCTCAGATTCATGCTCAATGACCAATTTCTCCCCTCGATCTATCATATGTTGTTGGAGGCCTTGGGAACCATGCATTAAAGCATATTTCAGATCTTCATCTGAAGCTTCCTTTCAAAATTGGTGAACCTAAGTGTACAAAGACATTTTAATTTATCAAGTATCATTTGTCATCCAATACATTCAAGTCACCAAAAAATATTTAAAAAATAAATGAAATTATTCACTTACCAAGCTCCCATGAATACTATTATACCCACCGACCCCAATTTATGGGACCCAATACTTGACAACCTAGCTTGGGTAGCCTTTGTTGTATCTCGAAGGCGTCTTTTACCTCCTCTTCTCGTGCGAGATGGCATGTAGTTTGGATTTTGAAGGACTTTCTCTTGAATTTGGCATCTTTGATAAGCTCATCCCATGTTGTTTGGTTAGTGATCCAAGCTGGTGGGGATATCTCAAGTCATTTGTTAGCTTTGATCTTATTTTGTCTCTTTTAGAATGAATGAATTTCCGTGCATAATCCATTATGAAATCCTTGTTAAAACCGGGATTTCCAAACTCTTTTATGACATCTTCAAAGAGTTCATCTTTCTTAGAATTGGCTTGCTTTCTCCAATCCACTTGTATGGTATTTCCAAATAGGCATTCTACGCGATGAAATAGAAATTGGAAAAATTTCGACCCCATTTCATCTTTTAAGACATTTCCATCCGAGGTTAACAAGATTGTAACCTCTTTCTTTCCTTTTGTGTTCACTGTGGAGATTGTTGCAGTTGTAGGGACAGTAGTAGCTTCCCTATAGGTACATCAGGGGGCATGCCATTTTCTTCTGTATGTATAGAGCATGAATGTTTGTTAGGACTATTGTAAACCATGCAATATGAAAAATTGTTGTTATGACTGTTTTATAGCACATGAATGATAATTAGGACTGTTAGGAATTTTTTATAAATAATTAATTATCATAAGCATACCTATTCAGTGCAAAAGCAAGACCTATACTTTCAAAGCAATGTAGACTCCAATGCATGAATTTGCTTAATTACTTCCTATCTAACTTCATAAAATTCAGGAGTATCTGGTAGGAGCGTTAAAATTTTGGCTTGTGATTCTATGATACTTGTCAAGGAAGCATGTTGTGGTGTTGGAGGGTGAATTCGGAGAGAACCCACACATGAAGGGTTACTCCTTAACTCTGGTGCTATACTATGTGTTGGCATGCTTGACGGAATTGGAATACTAAATGTTTCAATGTTGGATGTAGAAAGTATGGTACGGGATTTACTTCTCGGTGGCACTCTCATGTTAGGATTTTCTAGTGCATATGTAGAGGGCCTGCCACGATCCTTCAAAATATCATAAAACAAAATTATTAATAGTAAAAAAAAACTTCAAAGTTGTATGTAACATTGAACAACTTCACTAACAAATGAATAATAACATATGCAATACTAAATTTCCATTTCATTTCATGTATATATATATATATATATATATATATATATATATATATATATATATATATATATATATATATATATATATATATATATATATAAATATATATATTCAAAAGGACCAAAAGGTGTGCATCTTCATATAATATTCAATAAGGAAACATTTAATGAAACAAGGAAACATGTGCAATGTATGCATTGACATAGAGAAAAAAACATTAGCAATCCACTCATAAAATATATCAAATTGTGTTATGTCCTTACAATGATTTTAAGGTTTACATTATGATTAAATAAAATCATCTTCATCTGACATTACAATTTCCTCATCTGGAGGCATGAATACACCATAATTAATGGGCCCCAGATCCACAAATAAATTAATACCATGGTTCTCATGATCTTCATCCCCTTCAGCCATAGGTAAATGATGATCAATAAACTCATCATGTTCATGTATTTGATCACCAAAATGTTGTTCTTGTCCTTCTGGAACTTCATCTTGTTCATATTCATCATCAATAGTCATGTTATCATCATCCTCCACTTGGTCATCTATGTCTTCAAGTGGATCTTCTACCTCTTCAATTACATCATGGCCTTCTACATCTTCGGAAAAGGTGACTCTTCGTCCTCTTGGATCATAATCTATCACAAAGGACCAGCCAGGTGTTCTAAATTTGGAACAAGAAATATTTGATTGCATTGGTTTGGAAACACATAAGGTTTAGAAGTAGATTCAAACCTCGATGTATTTATCATATTGAATCCATTCTCATGCAACAAAATAGTTTTGTCAAGGCCCACTTCAATGAGCCTATACCATTCAACACGAAAAATAACTTTTTTAAAAGATGTGAAATCAAGCTCTATTATATCCTCCAACACTCCATAATACCAAAGTGTACTCGTGATTGTGTTTGTGTCATATGCATGTGAATGACACTCCACTTCAAATGGTGCTGAAATTCCACTATCATAAGTTTTCCGCTTCTCATCGATCTTCCTGATTGAAAATGATGACCGCTAATCCACATTGCTTTGTAATATGTTACCTAAATGCATATGTACATATTATCCAATTAGATTCAAGGACACAAAAAGTTAACTAAATAGTTTCAATGATAAAAAATCTTTAGATTAAACAATATTCATCATAATACTTTATTTGTATATTACCTCCCCATTTATAGATCCTTTAACGAAATCTACTTGTTTTTTTGTCACTGCTTTCATTCCCTTGGTTGCCTCATGTTCAACATTTGTCTTTAACCAATGCCATGAGCATCTATCTGGCCATTTTATTTTATGGCATGCAGGAAGTCCTCTATTAGAGTTTTGACCATGTCTATTATATATATCAGCCCATGCCTTCTCATCTTCTATTTTCTTTTGTTCAACATACTTCTCCATCCATTGTAACATAAATTTAGAGTTGTATGCAACATACAAATGCAATGACTCCCACTCCTTAGCATCTACAACAAAAGTATTTAACTAATCATTGATCTAACCATTCTTTAAAGGATGCATCATACAATACTTAGGATTTAAAAACTACTACTAACATTTAAGATTACCTTTTATCCTCTTTGAAGTTCCTTGACCCTCTAGTTTTCTATCTCCAATGGATTGAGGTTGTTGATCACCCCATAATCTTGGAGCCTCCAGATGCAATTGAGGCAAGTACTCAGATAAATGAACCATGGTTTGAAAAACCATGTACCCTTCAACCATAGAACCTTCAGGTCGAGCTCTTTGCCTCACAAAATGTTTTAGGACCTTCATATATCTCTCTACAAGCCACATTGTCCTGAGATGGATGGGCCCACATTGTTCAATCTCTTCTACCAGGTGTATAAGGTAGTGCTCTTGAGAATTGAAGAAACTTGGAGGGAAACACATTTGAATGTCACACATCAAAAGAGCAACATTCCTCTTCCAATAGTTCAGCTCATCTGGATGTATCTCTTTAGATGATACCCACCTATAAATTTTAGTAACAAGCATTAACATATCACCAGTTATAATATTTGCAAAATATATGTTAAAACAATTATAAAGACATTGAAAATGATATTTATAGAAGGAAAAAAATAATTATTGAATAACAAATGATGGTTTATAATACCTCAAATATTTGGACAATTTGTAAATTTTTGTGCGATGTCATGGTTGAAAGTGCTTTGTATTGTTGTAGGAAGCACATACTACACCAACATTGAAAAATAGCGTTTAAACTATATATTATCTTCTACATTACTAATATATTGAAAATTTCAATTATACTACCAAGAAATATAAGATATCATGAATTACCTTTATCCAATTATGCCAATCATGTGTTTTCATTCCAGAAAACTCGAACCATCTCTTGTGAATACGGTTTTTAATGTCACACCAAAACCAGTTGGAAATCTTATGGCACACATAGTATCAAACATATATTGTTTCTCCTCTGATGTAAGAACCCATGGCGCAGGATCATATGTGTTATTTTCATGTAACCACATGTTTGGCATCATATTGACGGTTTTGAGGTCCTTCCTTAATTTTATTTGGTCTTCATTGTTGGTTCCCTTTAGATGTTTCCATAAGCACTCTGCCACATTTTTTCCAATATGCATTGTATCAAATAGATGAGCTATTGGGAGATGCTCGTAATAATCTAACTTATAAAACTTAGATAGTCTTTTCATTCCCAATGGATAAGCTCTCCCTTCCTTTTTGTCATATGTTGATTTCCACCTCAAAGGGTTCATCCTTTTTGGCCGCCTCCTTTCCTCTTCCTTTCCATTGAACTTATTTTTCTCATGCATGCGATAACGATGGTTTTGAGGTAAGAAGTGCATTGTATTCATCATACATGGTTTTTTTAAGATCCTTTGATTGCCTAGATATAGTGTTTGGCCCACATGATGGACAACCATGTTTCCCTTTAGTCTGTAGGCCTGAAAAATTAGTATGGAAACCATATTTAATTAATGGGCAACAACATAAATAGAATGATTACAAATGAATATGATAAATAGATTACCACAACACAGAGAGCCCTGAGCGTCGTGAATTGTCCACATAAGTATTGCATGAAAAAGGAAGATCCTATCATTGCTAGGTCTTGATACATCATACATGTTGACACCCTTCCATAATTCACATAGCTCATCAATGAGAGGCTCCATGTATGTGTCCATATCTTTCACCTGGTGTTTTCCTATGAATAAAATGTGAATTAAAATTTAAATATATTCATGTAAATGTACATCATCTTCAAGAGAACATAACACTAAGAAGTTCATATACCTGGTATTATTAGAGTTAGCATTGCATGCTCTTTTTTCATTGCCATCCAAGGGGGAAGATTATTGTTAACAAGGAAAACCGGCCAAACAGAGTATGTTGTTCTAAGATCTCCGAAAGGATTGACACCATCCATTGCCAATGAAAGTCTTGCATTCCTTGACTCATTTCTTAAATCAGGCCATTTTTCTTCAAGCTCCTTCCAATCTTTGCTATCAGCCACCATACGCATGACACCATCTTGGCTCCTTCTTAGTGCATGATAGTCCATAAATTTTGCCAAATCTTTACATTTGAACATCCTCTCAAACCTGGTGTTATTGGAATGTGGCGTAGAACCTTATAAGGAACTTTCTTGGACACTTGATCTTCACGATATCTATTGGTGAGACATATTGGGCATTTTTGTAAATTTTCATTTTCACCATAGTATAAGATATGGTCATTTGGACATGCATCATATGTTTTGTACTCCATCCCAATGTCTTTCATTGCTGAAGATACTTCCTTTTGTGAACGAGGCATCTTATTTTCCTTTGGAAGTATCTTATCTGCCAAAAGTCTACATAAAACAACAAAAGATCTTTATATTATTCACTATACACAATATTCAAAACTTGAATGACATGGAGAGATATAGTTTAGAGGAGTTTAAAATATACCTCAAGATATCAGTGAAGCATGTATTCGTCATTCCATGCATAACTTTCAAGTTCAAAAATAACATAAGTGTTGCCAATACAAACAAATTTGCATTTGGGTAAAGAGGCGTCCTAGCAAGTTGAGTTAGGGGTGAATCATCAACTTCTTCAACATATGTGTAGAAGTCTTGTAAAAATTTATTCACCCCATCCTCATTTAATTGAGAAGTGGTATCACCCATATATGTGTCTTCTCCTTCATTGTGAGTGTCACTATCATCATTGTCATATGCCCTTTCATCAACATTATTATGAACTTGGATTGGCTAAACATTACAATATCATTTAAAATAGTTAATAATAATGTGATATGAAAAGTTTATATTTTTTAATAACAAGCATTTTTGAAATTTCATTATAGTATACCTCTTCTATATAAACTCCATACTTCAACCTATGGATACCAACGAGTCGACGCTTCTTTAATTTTCTATTTTTGCACTTTTCACAAGTACAATATATCATTTCATTAAAATATTCATTTGTCCCTGGAGTAGGTCTCGGTACATGTTCATCTGAACATTCAGATGAAGATATACTATTTTCCTGCATAAATCATATACTTTAAATAATGAGCATCTACCTCTCAACTTGAGACTTATATTTTTATAGTTTGGAAATGGGTAATTCCATTATGATGTTTCCATAAACTAAAACATCATTAGTTTGAACTATGAGATGCCTAAAACGCTCACTATGTGTCATTTTATGCCATTATGAAAATATTCCATCTATCCATTTTTGTAAGCTAAAATAGGGTCCATTATGAGTGTTATTTAAGATCTGAGTATTATTAAAAAAACTCATGACTATGATAATATTAATCTTCATTGAGATTCAATTCATTAAATAAATAATACAAGTGGCAGAAAATGAAAGTACCTGTCTTTCCATTTTTTCCAAGAATAGTGGCTAATTGGGTAATAGTGTCCTACAAAAAAAAGTAACACTCGTGATAATAATACAGAAAAATATTTTTAAAAAATGAATAAAAGTATCTACACGTTCTAATTATTTACCAATATATCTAGGACTAGAATGTCATCTTATCTTACCTTCTTGCACTAAAGCCACTCCACACCAACTAGAGCAAGAGAAGACAATGAAACTGGAAAAAGGAAAAGACGAAGAAATTAGACAAGGAAAAGCAATCTAATTTATTAAAAATGAAAACAAAATAGCATGAGAAGATCCACATTGAATAAAATTAACAGCTAAACTGCAAATTGATGAAATTAAACCCAACATATGCTCTTACAAAATATATATCTAACTGGAACACACAGAAGCATGAGGTAGAACTGGAAAACAGGGCAATCTTGTTCCACAATACTCTCCTTCTCAAGGTCAAACTCATGTGGGTATATTTATATAGTTGTTCCTTTATACCTACACCACATACCCTCTGATATGACTATATTATCAGATATCATTTGCACTATCATGTACATGAACAGGTCATTCAAAATGCATCTGGTGCCTTATAGTACACCTCTGAACAAAAGGGTATCGTAACATCCCCATTTAAGATACTAGAACAAGGGAAAAAAAAATTATATAACGTTCCTGTTATGAAATATATAATTCAAACACATGTTCAAGTTTTAATAATTGTTCTCTCATTCAACTAATGCGGTTTGATCACACAATTTCCTTTTAAAACCAATGTTCTCTGTTCACATACTTGCAATATGGAACACACATTCAATGCCATTCAATCATATAACAGTTACCATATGCTCGTTGTAAATGACTCGAAGAACTACCGATCTCCCATTTTATGGCTCGGAGTTTTCAGCGATCTCTCATTTCATGACTCGGTGACTTACCGATCCTTCATGTTAATCCGTGCATTGTATAATGAATATACAGGTTCTCTTACCGTTTCCGGTTATCGAAGTGATCCATTTAAGAAACCTATCGAACATCTATTACTAATATTCGTCTGACATCCTGCATCTTAAACTAGGTGATTAGGACAACGCAACCAGCACTTGCGATACTTTGGCCAAAGATTTTCACATGCTTTGCATGATCATATTCCTGGATGTGATACACACCAATGGAATACATCCTTCACCTCACTTCATCTGTTATCTAGAATGGTCTTTCTTGGCCTCTACCAGTCCTTCCATTTAAGGTCAAGCTCTAACCCCAACTAGCAATATGAACGAGTATAGGAAGTTACTCATGGTAACTAAAGATACGCAGACATACGGTGTCGTCCCCTAACGACTCCGTGTGTCTAGTTACCTTTAGTCCTCCAGAGTCACTCCGTATACGTGATCACATTCCTATCCCCCAGCCAATAACTTAGTATCCAGCTTATGTAAACTTGATGATTTAATTCGGGAGGGCATTGTAATATGTCAGCTATAACATTGTGTCGTCATGAAGGCCCCGCCTTCATGAAGACACCATATTGTAGCTGGCGTATGTCAATGTCCTACGGAATCCTCCCATCGAGAGTACACATCCAGCTCAAGTGTGATTTGGTTATGATCTTAATATTTAAGATCAACTTTCAGCAGCCATGCTGATCCTTTATTCTCGTTCTTGTTACAGTTGTATGTAGCTAAGAGAGACTTAATCCGTCTTCTAGCTTACTACGCATCTCCTCCTTCGTACCGAAGGGTTGCATTTTCTCTACTTGGTTCCTTTCTTAATCTTTGGACTAATCAGCCCATTATCGATAAACTTAATAAGTTTAACCTATTAAACTTAACCAAGTTTTCCACAACTGTAAACAAATTCAGAATTCCATCTTATTAGACATCATTTAAACGAGGTCTAATTTTAAATGAATTTATTCATTTATCCTCCTTAACCTTACATAGTTAAGGTCTGTTAACAATAGATATGTTTTCCCATATCCTTATTTTCGAATTTTAAACATTCGAGGCTATTAACGGAGTCCGAATATAAGGTTCGGCTGCTCCTAAGTTATTTGATATTCCTTAGCTTTCAAGCTAATCCCGAATACCTTTCAATTAAGAGATCATGTTTACCTAAATCCTTTTTGATGTCAATTTAAAATTCATCTTAACCCAAGTATGAACTAATTGCACATTTCAACGTAAAAGTTGCATTTAGGTAAAGAATAGATGTTATTCCCTTTTAAATCCATCCATTAACATTTGAATAATTCCAAATCAAGGAATAATGTTATATTCTCAAACTTATTCAACAATATCAAACTGATACAGTCATTAAAAATATCACACTCGTACTTGTATTCATCCATCGGCTTTACAATCTATACATTTTCCAGTCCAAATGACTGGACTTTGTTTATATTAAACAACATTACAACTCATAAGTTAGAAGAATGTAATTTCTTCTTTTCTCATTTCCTCGTAGAGGAGTAATAGTTATCAATTACAATCCATCTTCAGTCAATCAAAAGAAGTATCAGAAAACAACCATGTCTTCGTTTATACTCAAGTTCCATCTGCAAAATTACTTGCACGGGTCAGTTCATTGAACTGAGCATATTAAGCACTTGTCATTAAAATGAAGTGCTTTTAATTAACTGTCTCAATAAAAGAACCCTGCTTTTATGAAACGTTAATATGAACATCATTCAAGAATTAAGTATCAAAAAGGATGACCAGCATAACAACTCAATCATCTAATTACCCTCCCAATCAGAAAAGATAGGATTACTGCCCTCTTTCCCAATAATTACTACAAGAAGTAATTTCCTTCAAACAGTTCCAGATTACAAACATCTGTAAGAACTAATAACACAATTATGCATACTGTTGTTCTAACATAAATGCTATCAATTCCATTCCCTTACATTAGTTATAATTTCAAAAGATAAAATTGACTGAAAATATAAACCGAATTACTTTCCTTTCCATTCATGCGACCCATTTGATTTCAAGCAATCAAACACTGATGAGAAAAGTAAACAACAATAAAATGCAGATGCTTAAACCAAAGCAATACAAAATTCGTTCCATAACGATTACAGATTTCCAACTGTATGAGAGAAGAAATGAACATTAATTCAAATTATCCATCCACACTCCCTTTCCTTTCCTCATGACTGTACTGAGAATTTAATCCAACGTGATATCAATCAATGATAACAGTCCAAAGAGAAGTAAATAAAATCAATAATCGAATAATAGAAAGAAGAATCATATTACTTCTTCTCAGCTGTCTAACCAAATATCCACTATTTAGAACAGACATAATCCAATAGTATGATTCATTCTGATTAGTATACTTCAGTATCCCAAAAACCTCTAAGCACAGTCATTTCCTTTTAAATATTTCACTCTACAGACATTCACGTCTAGGTATAAACAAGCAAGAATGTACAACTAGTTTTATCAGCAACGTTTCATCAAAAACAAGCATTTCAGCTAGACCTGAACAACAAGAATGTACAGCTAGCTACGAAATCATGAGTTTCACCATATTGGTAAAAAGATTCATTTTCAAACATTCAAGGTAAGAATCCCACTTCAGTTCGGTCTTGATGAAACAACAAGAAGTCTAGAATGCAGTTTGAATATATACACATATATATATACATATAATTTCATCATCGAGTCTAAAAGAGACTGAAATAGTAAACTCTATTCCATCCGGCAGATACCCAGATACTCAGTTCTAGAATTAGGTAAATAGTTCCTAAAACAAATTCTTTCACTGATTTCAAACCAAATATGGAGGCATTTAATCGTTTTAAATTGCGTAAGAGTAAAACGATGAAACAAGCCCACTGTCCCAAAGAATTTGTATTCTATGCGCTGTAATACAACCAGAGAAAATAACTCACGCACAGTTCCATCAAGCATTCTCACGTTTTTTTTTAAACCATTCACGCACAGAACTCAGAAAACAATCTACATATCACTATCACTTCCATCAAACCGAACCCATAATGCACAATGAAACCCAATTACCATTACTTTCAGAATTTAAAACAACAGAAAGAGAAAACTCGTTTCCTTAATAATTTCAGTAAAGAAACACTCATTTTCTTCAAAATACACAAGAATACCCAAGTCGAGTTCGTTTTATAATGACAGCTCAAACCAGAGGTCATATCGAATCCTTTTATCCTTCCATTTTTACAAGAATGCACAGAACTCAGAAAACAATACTCACATCGTTGGTACATTCACCAACTCGAATCCATAATGGGTAATAGAAACGATTACACAATACTATCAATGCAGACTCATACAACAAGAACAGATTCATTTCATTTACCCATTTTGCAAAGAAATATTCAAGTCGCATACAGCAAAGAAAACGACTCAACCCAAAATCACTTCAACATAACAAAGCAAAATCGAATAACCAACCCCCTTCATAAGAGCAGGGTTGTTTTAATGAGATGATTAAGCAAAAGCAAACGGTTTAAGGAGAAGGGCTCAACATGCCTGTAATTTTTCTTGAAGCTCGAAGAAAACCGCGCCCACAGGAGCTATTCTTCTCCACGGCGACAGTAGTAAAGCTTTCCAAACAGTCACCTACTTCCACAGGCTTAAAAATAGCCCTCGGCTTCTCCCAAGATAGAATCAATAACCAAAAATTACAGCAGGTTCGACAGAACCATGGAGGAACAAAATGCAGAGCAACTAAAATCCAAATGCGCACAGCAACAAACAAACTTCCCTCACAATCCTCTTTCCAAGGCGAGCTGGTCGCTAAGACCAAGACAATTAATGCATTGAATGCATTCCTTTTTCCTTTTTCCTCACGCAACCACCGACTCAAGTTGGTGAGTTACTAATTTCAAATTTTTGCATGCAATCATGGTTTAGTTTCACAACTAGCTGGACGCCTCCAACTTTCCCTATGTTCCCGCCAAACTTGGCGCTGCAACCAGTAAGGACGCCATTCATTGTCCTAATTAATTTCCAACCTTCCCTCCTTATCCTTTCCATCCACATGGGTCTATGCGTCCCCTTCCTTAGGTTAGGATTAGTTTAGGATTTTAATAGTCCATATCTAGGTCATTCGCCTAGTTCATAGGTTAGTAGGATTTACATCTATTTTCACCCTTATAAAATCTAAAATCCATATAGGATAGTAGTTAGGATATTAGATAAAACTTAGGGGTAGGTTAGGGTTTAATCCCCTATTATTTAATTAATTAGTTTCCAATCAAGTCCTTCCGACTGACATTCATATTCAACACTATGCAGGACGTTTCGTCCCATGTTCCACATACCTGAGCCACCCGCATCCAGGCCTTTATCGCCTTACGTGGTCTAGCGTTACAATGGTGTGCGGTTCGAGAATCAAACCTTTTTCATTGGCATCTACGTACCAGATATTTATACCTGAAATCAGGTGCTGCAACATTTATATCAACCTTCAGTCTGGTTTAAAAGTAAATCTACAAAGCGATCACAAGAAGGTCACAACATACCTTGGATCAATGGAATTGATTCAAGGTGTGTTGTCAATCAGCGAATAGAGTTCATCAAGCATACGACAAATCTGTTGTCACATCAGCAATCATACAAGCAATAATAACTTCTATCCCAAGTAACAAATTACAGCAAACAAGGGTCCAGATTAACAACACATTCCTTTAAGATCAAAGATATATCTTAACATGTTTATCTTCATTTCTGCAGTTACAACATTATGAAAAGTAATCACCATGATAACTTACAAAAATCAAGGCGCATAAAGTATCCACTACTGTAATTAAAGCCTAATCACTGAAGATCTCAGCTATATCTGTATCAGGAATTAATCCTTGTGAATATGTATGCTGTCAAGAGTGACTTGTGCTCTATTTGTTCATACTAAGAATCAAAACATTGTAGTACGGGATATTTGGTGGGGTAATTAATCTGTGGTTTTTCATCCTAGTATCTCTTTTTTCACTTTACTATTGCTTATTTCCCTTTGACAAGGAATAATGGTCATCTATATCTTTTGTAGTATGGATTGGTACATGTTGCTGCTGGAGACTTGCTAAGAGCAGAAGTTGCAGCAGGGACAGAGAATGGGAAGAGAGCCAAGGAGTGCATGGAAAGGGGGTCTTTGGTTCCTGATGAAATTGTTTGCACGAGTAGATCTGCTTCTATCTTTTGTGCATTCATCTCATTTTTTGTGTGTTAATTTGTTATTAATGCTCTCTCCTTGATCTTTTGGGAGTATAGATGGTGAAGGAGCGGCTGGCACAAGAAGATTCACAAGAAAAGGGATGGCTACGAGATGGTTACCCTCGAAGCCTGTCACAAGTAGCAGCCCTTGAGAGTCTTGGGATCAGGCCAGATCTCTTTATTCTCTTAGATGTAATCTATTTTCTAATGACACTCAGAATCTCACTAGGAATTCAGCGTGAATATTAAGTAGGCTATAGATGGATTGCACACTAATACAACACGAAATATTTTGGACCGAGATCTTGATCTGCACTGTGCAAATTTATAAACTGATGAAGTGACTGACAGCTCCTATGAAGCCTTGAGGTAGTTGCAAAATATTCTATTACCTAAATGTTATATTGTTTTGATTCAATACCCTTAACTCTATGTAGTCGTTAAACAGATTCCATTTCCACTTAAAAATGAGTCTATCACCTTAAATCTGGACTGGTGCTGAACCCAGGTTTGTTGTTTGTGTAAAACTCCAGCTGGAACTCTGCAAATAGAGGGATTATGAATGAACTGAAATAATTAGCAGATAAAATAATATATTTAATGTTCCAGCCAAAAATGCAGCGACCCAGTCGTTGTCTTTTGGGGTAGGAGAGTTGTAATGGTGGTGATTTGACAACCAAAACAGAAGTTCATGGTCCCTTTTAGTGGCCTCCACACAAGGCACACAAGTATAAAGCAGGTGTTCAGATATATAGTGTCTGGAGAATATACTAGAGTTGGTAGATCCACCTCAATTGCATGACATTCTATATTGTATGTTTGCATCGATGCTAGTGTACTTTCATGCATTTGTGCAAGAAGTCAAGCATATATATAGTGTACTAAGTTGTGAAAGTCACTATGGGGTTACTTGAGAGTGAGAAGCAACCAGTGAGTTAAGTGCCTATTTGGAAGGCTAATAGAATTGGGGTATAAACAAAGATCAAGACTCGAGCCATTGTTTTTCAAGATTCTCCTCCGGCTGATGATGAGAAAAGTAGATATATTGTTGTTGCATCCCAAAACATGGACAGAAATTTCAATTGCAATATAATTAATTATGAACAGCTCATCCACACGTGTAGAGGAGAGAGCTTTAGAAAAAGATTAATTGTTGTTAACAGAAGGGACAGAGTATGGTAAATATAAATGTTTTTGAAGGTGGGCATGACAAGCCATACAAATGTGTTTCAGTTGCACGTTTACATGGAGAAATTGTTAATGATGAGAAACGGAAAATTGTGGGTGATTCGCATTACAGATTTTTAATTCTGATTATTTGTAATGTAAATTTTGTTGGCCACATGATGCTTAGCCATGGTGTTTGAGAGTTGTTCCCGGTAGGGGGTGGAAACCATGTGGCCCATCTCACATTGGAAAGCAGGGGACAAGAGAAAAATGCATGATTGATATAATGATACAGATTTTGCAGAATTAGATGCTTTCTGTCTGCTTGGGGTGCCCCATCATGATCATGTTGAGTTGTATAAATCATATTAATAGGCAGGCAGGAAGTCATCATATGAGATCCTTGAAGCAACAAGCATCGGCATCAGAGGAATCAATACAATGAGCATGAGCATTGCAGTACCCTCTATGTCTCTTCTCTCATCTCTTGTGAACCTGCACTCTCCTCGGAAGCATAAACATAAGCGGTCAAAGAGCATGCCCTCAAGACTGTAGGAGTGTCCAATCCTTACTTCTTTTCAAGACCATCTTGCAGGTGAGGTGCAAAGATTGGAACAACAGGCGGAGTGTTCTTCTTCTTCATGTTTTGGGGCAGATTGGCTTGGCCAAGCACTGCAGGTGGTGGTCAATGCCAATTCCAATCTCTCACAAATAGACATAGACACTGAGGGAATGGGGTGTAAGTGGATGAACCAACATCTGGATGACATGGTCCACCTACTTGAAGTGTGCAATCTGCTGAGGGATAGCATCTCAGAAATCAGGAAGCAACACATGTGTGTGCAGGTAGCCATTCGCGGCCTCGGAATCAATCCAAATGCCCATGCACTTCAAAGAGCACGCAACTCCCTTGCCTGTTGGCTAGGGAACAAGGAAACCCAGTCCAGGTTGGAGAAATGCATGTCTATTCTGAGGTGAATGGCAGATAAGCTTAACCTTGAGGAGAAAGCACGAGCAGGACTAGAAGCTCCTGCCATAGCCATCGACATAAACCACACCAAGGCCATCACCATCTTGGTTTGCTCTGCACTTGTCACTGTTGTTTCTTTCAAGACACCACGACTGAAGATTCAAGCTCTTCCTCTTCCTAGGAGTTTCACTTCTCTACAAGACAAGCTAAAAGAGGCATTTGGGTTGAAAAGGAGATCCTCATCGTCATCTTCAAGGTTCTTGCATGAGCTAGAGGAGGTAGATATTGCTCTTGGAAACCTCAACAATGTTCTTAATTCCAATTCCAAATTGTTGATTCCCCTTCAGCTCTCTCCCACTAACATGGTGTTCGCATGCAGAATGTTTCCATTCTTAGAATAGAGTTGCTTCTATCCTTTCATTCTTTTGAGAAACAAATAAAGGTTAGGGCTAGGAGGAATAACTGTTGAGTGTTGGGAGGGTATGCGCGCATCAGTAGAGAGAGATCGGATCGATTGCGAAGAACTTCTTTTGTGCGGGAAGGACTACCCGCAAGTAAGAATACAAGACCACCAGATTTTAGTTAGACAATAAATGATGGAACGCCTTGGGCCCGGGAAATATTAGACTTCCTTTCGAAGGTGGTCTGGTTCCCTTTTAATACGAATTAACACAAATGATAACAAAGAAGTTATTGTGAAATTACACTTTAGTTACCTCGTTAAAAGCAATAGAGGAAAGGTGGTTTTGGTTTGAGTCATAAAGTGGATCGATGCCGGTCAATGTATAACCAATCGTGGTTATAACACCGTATCGGTTTCGGTTGATAACCGATATCGGTAGGGGCAGTGATTTAGGGGCTTTCAATGAAGGTTGGTTGTAAGGCGGTTATGGTGTTTATAAGGTTGGTAAATGATCAGGGGTAGGCAATAGGGTGATGGAGAAGACTCAGAGAGTGTGGGAGTTGTTCTTGGGGCAATGTAGGGGTAGAGGAATGAAAGTTAGATGCAGGGTGCTATCGGGTAGTAGATCTAGGAGTGAGCTTATAATTACTATGAATCAGAAGTTCAAGAAATGGTATTTAAAAACGTACAAGACACTACTTACTAGTTCCTGATGAAGATACAGGTCCAAGGACTATGATGACGAAGGCAAGGCTCAGGTGGGATGATCCGACAATCAAAAGTGAGCTATCTTCTCTCCCAATGCTTGGATGAGTGTCGCTGTGCTCTGGTTACTCAGTTGTAGTCTTGGGCTTGATGTCCTTCTCTGCAAACTCTTCTCTTTCCTTCACTTGTCTTTGTCCTGCAAAGTGAATTCCGGATCTTTCAAATGAATTCCGATCCTTTGTTTTTGGTTGGGGGAGGTCATTTACAGGGAACCGATGGTGGTTACGTAACCGACGGCGGTCGAGTAGGAACCGATGTCGGTTAAGTCAAAGTGGGCTATTTTTAGTAAAATAGCCAACTTTCCCTCCTTTTCTCCCGAGGGATTAGTTGTGGGCTTGGTCAAGTCATTATTAGGTTGGTTTTGGTGCGGGTGAGGAGTAATTAGTCATGGGTGTGGATGTAGACCAAGTTATAGGTCTTAATTAGGTTAGTTTAGGGTTAGGGCTAGGTCATGATGAGGTGGCAAAATGAGGTGGCAGGTTTGGAGATGTGGATTTATTAATTATAAGGTAACTAATAAATAATTGTGTAAGGTTTAGGTGATGAGGTTAGGTTGCGAAATGAGATGTGGGGCACAGGGTGTCGTAAGACACAAATTTTGTGTCTACATTAGCCCCTTGTTGTCGTGTAGCTTGTCTTGTAAAGTTGCACTAACAATAATAAGAAGTGATTGCCCCGATTAAGGGTATAGGTAATCCCCTCAAATCTATCATGCATTGAGGCGACGTGAAATCGGGGATAGGGTTGATAAAGGGTGAATGATGATGAGATGATGGTAAGATGGGTGGGGTAAGTTCAAGGAAGAAGACGACGTTGAAAAGAAATAGTGCGACCAGTGGTACACGATTTGAAGAGCAAACAAGCAATACATAGGCAAAGGTCAATAGTTTATCCAAACAAGGTTGATATAATTCTCGGTATCCAAGGCATAGGAAGTAGCTCCAGGGGATATAACAAGTAAGGTACAGGAACATTTAGGCATGTTCAACAAGACCAAATGGTTGGTTTGGTTGAGATAAACGCCACGGTCTCGCTCTAGGCAAAGATAGTCACGGTGATCAATTCAAGTATCCTAGTTATGCTAAAACACGAACAGGTGAGCTCGATTGAACAAACAGCTACATGATGGGTGGATAGAATCGTAATTTTTGGGTCTTGGTCGAGGTACTTAATTGGTGTGGCCTTGGGTCGGGCCAATTGATTGGTGAGGGCCTTGGGTCGGGCCGATTGGTTGGGTGCGGCCTTGGGTCGGGCCGATTGATTAGTTGTGGTCGTGGGTCGGCGATTGGTGTGTGCGGCCTGGGTCGGGCTAGATTGGTTAGTTCGCGGCCTTGGGTGGCCTCGATTGGTTGGTTGCGAGCTTGGGTCGAGCCTGGTTGGTTGGTTGAGGGCTCGGGTCGGGCCTGGTTGGTTGGTTGCGGCCGTTAGTCGGGCTGGTTGGTTGGCCGCGCCTTGGGTCGGGCCTGTTGGTTGGTTGCGCCTTAGGTCGGGCCAAATGGTTGGTCGCGACCTCGGGCGGGCCTCGATTGGTTGGTTGTGGCCGTAGGTCGGGCCAAATGGTTGGTCGCGCCTTGGGTTGGGCCCGATTGGTTGGCCGCGGCCTTAGGTTTGGCCAAATGGTTGGTTGCGGCCTTGGGCGGGCCTCGATTGGTTGGTTGCGCGCCTGGGTCGGGCCTAATTGGTTGGTGGCGGCCTTGGGGCCAAATGAATGGTTGGTTCTGGCCTTAGAGTCAGCCGATTGGTTGGTTGCGCCTTCGGGTCGAGCCAAATGGTTGGTTTGCGCCGTAGAGTCGTGCCGATTAGTTAGTTGTGGCCTTGGTCGGCCAATTGGTTAGTTGCGGCCTTAGGTGGCCGATTGAAGTCAAAATAAGGCTAGTCACAAAACCGGGGTAGGTGATGTGAGAAAAAGTGGAGATTGGTGGATAAGGGCGGGAGTTAGGTTAAGGAAGTAGGTAACCGATATCGGTTATGTGTGACCGATATCGGTTACAAGACCGATACCGGTATTCTAGGGCACGAAATAACCGGTATCGGTTATAGGTCAAAACCTATAAAAAGAAAAATACGGCATGTCATTGTCACTTTGTGAATTTGAGCGCCCAATTTTATCTTGTCTGAGGTGTGAAGTGATTGTGTTAAGTTCGTGGGCTGAGTTGGCACTAGTGGAGTGGAGAAGTGAGTTATTGGTAGGCCCCAGCGATCAGGAGGCAGAGTTTGATTGGTGGAGGACCCTGCGGAGGAGATTTGGAGCCATGGCACAGCCCGGAGGAGCAGGAGGTGCTGGAGGAGCTGGACCACTGCCACCTATCCCACCACGACGACGTGTAGTCGTACCGGTAGGCTCTGAACCCCTACTTATGTGAAGTTAATGAATTTAACTAGGATGTGGGTTTTGGGGTAGGAATCCAAAATTTAATAAAATAATGAATAAATGAAGGTAAATTGTAAAATGGAGTGGGTAGGTATGTTAGGTAGGCCAAAACGGCAGGGTGGGTAAGTTTTTAGGTCTTTCTTGTGGGTAAATGGGTAGAAATAGGTAAAAAGGGGTTTTGGGGGCCGTTTTGGGTTCGGCTCCAGAATTTGACAGTGACCGATGTCGGTCACTAGGCGACCGGCATCGGTCACAGAATAGTCTATACAAATTGCTGTGTCTATAGACCGGCGTCGGTCATATGTCGACCGGCGTCGGTACATACAATGTGATTGGGGGACCGATGGCGGTCGAGGGTGACCGGTACCGGTCATCATGGGTAGGAGTTAGGGTTGTGAAATTTGTGGTGTTTGTTTGTTGTAGGTGGTAGGATAGAGTTTTTGGGGGTGAAGGGGGAGGAGGTAGAGTTGATAGGAAAGGTGATTAGGGTGGGGTGGGGAATTGGGTTGTTGGGGGCCGGGTCGGGTAGGATAGATTATGTGTTGTGTATGAAGTAGGAGGTGTTAAATTGGCAGGGGTATGGTTAGATGGCTAGAGTAGACCGGGGTGGTTGGTAGGGTGTGAGATAATTAAAGGGGATATCGTAGATGTATAGGGTAAGATAAGTGGGTGCAGATGTGTGTATAGAGTCGGGTTGTGGTTGGGTGGGTAAGTGGGTATAGATGGTTAAGGTAGTTGTTTTTGTAAAGGGTAGGCCTGATGGAGTGGGTTGTTTTTGCAGGCACGCCAGCAGCTGACGATGCGGGATCGGATGCCACCTCTATTGGGGCGGATGCGGCCACATGTGATGGCAGCAATGCATGGGGTCATCATGCGAGAGGTTGGGACTTGGCGGAGTCCAGAGGTATAGGGTTGGATAGGGACCACAGCCTGATGGTTGCCCTCATCGAGAGATGGGATCCGACAACCAATGTCTTCCATCTCCCTACTAGAGAGATGACTATCACATTAGAGGATGTGTATCGCATCCTGAGACTGCCGATCATAGGTGAGGCAGTGTTCCAGGTGGATGCGAGACAATGATGGACAAAGCATCCTGCGCAGTATTCGGGATGCAGCCCCATTGATTACATATCACAAACGAGCATTGGCTACAGTGATATGTATCGCAAGCACACCGACATGAGACACGGCCTTTCCGTGTTGGTGATGATTGGTATCACCCGCTTCACCCTCCGGACTCGAGAGGGAGGTTGCTTCCCACTGGAACCGATGGGAGTATTGCATGAGATAGTGGAGGAGCATACTGTTATGCATGCCCGGGCACCAAAGTGTATCTCAGTGCAAAGCCTATATAGAGAGCTCTGGGGTTATCGCCATATGAGGCGATTTGGTATATGTTCGACATTTTTGTTACACTGTTGGGCCTACGAGCATATCGTCTGTATACAACCAGTAGGGTTGCCCCAGCCTGTGGCCACAGTAGTTTCTGATATGGATTTCAGAGGTGGTTGGGGGTCGTGGGCCAGCCACGAGCAGTGATCGCAGGATGAGATGTGACGTTTTACAGGCGTATGTTAGAGGGCCTGACGGCACTAGATATTATATGGAGGCCATACAGAGGCCATCATCCCCGTGGGGGCTCCGAGCACACTGCGCCTCGGGATCCAAGACATCTTCCGGATAGCGGGACGAGACCCGGGAGTATGAGCGATTCCCTGGAGAGGTGCGGCGACAATTTGGATTTGTTCAGATATACCCATGGCTTATAGACCATACATGAGGATCAACGCCGAGGCATCATTCTCACCTCCCCGGTCGACACCTCCGAAGGACCAAAGAGACAACGGCCGATCGCAGGGTAATGGATGCAGGAGCGACATAGGCTTATAGATTATGGTGGGTAGCAGAGCTGTGAGGTTCACATGAGAGGGCCGATCATCCTAACATAGCTGTGATTACAGCGGAGAGAGATCGCCTACAGGGTTTAGTTCACCAGCTTCAAACGCAGGTGAATGAGACAACAGGATTGTTAGCGGTTGCGCAGTCACGAGTGGAGAGACTAGAGGCGAGATTCCTCCACGCGAGAGGGTGTATTCATATGTTACAGGAGAGATTGGCAGATTAGTGGGAGGAACCAATAGCAGTGGCACCTTTGAGGATGGAGAGGCCAGGTGAGCGGCATCGACGATCACGATCATCACCTAGTTCGGGATGAGGCGCAAGGGTCTAAGTGAATTTCATAGGGGTAGAAGAATAAATAAGGATGCCGACCTACGCGTCGATGATATAGAAGATGTATTTGTTTAACATCTAAATAAAACTGAATATGTATGTTGATTTGAGTTATGATAATAATAATAATGTTTGTGTTTTGAATGTTTGTTTTGAAAAAGGATAAAGATGAGTGTTATCAAATAGAAATACCCAAAAATATTTATATTTACAACACATGATAGGTTATGGTAGGGGATGGTCGAGCTAACCTTTGGAGACCCCATGTCTCCTAAGTCGCCTACATAGCCCATTATCGCACAAAGCAAGGAGGGGCCTCGGATCGATGTAGTTCTCCCTTAGAACAGGGAGAGGTGAATTCGTGCAATTTGGTTGTGGTTAGGCAATTTGTTGGTTGGTAAAAATATTGATATTGGTAGGGTAATGTTGTTGGTGTTGGTAAGGTATTGGCGGTATTGGTGTAGGTATAGGTGAAGCGAAAGTTAGCTTACCCAAGTATTAGGGAACCGTGTCCTGATTAAGGTCAACACATAATCCTAGATTTTGCTAAAAGAGGGAAAAGTGTCCCATAGTTGGAAAGAGCTAAACAAACCACATATTAACATAGGATGAGCTTGAATCCCTAGGTACCTTGCATAGGCGAGAAGTCGATAGGTGAAAAGATTTGTATAATCACAATATATCAGATATACGTCACGTCCCTTGAGTTTTGTTGCTTTGACGAATGGTGAGGTGAGGTGGATGGTATAGGTCGGGGCGCAAAGAACTTGTTATAAAGTGATTATTCTGACGAAAGAGAACCAAACCTAAATAGACAAGTCCATGACTCAAAAGTGCTTTTTAATGCGCTTTTTTTTTTGAATATAGATTGATCGATGCAGAAGTCTATATGGGATTTGCATTTTGTTGTTCTTGAGGTCTTCACTGAAGTGATCAATGCGAGAAGCTTCGATAGAGGCTAACTTTATATAGCTGTCCTTGAGGAGCAACTATTTATAGTAGCTTGAGATGCGGATTTTGTGTATAGTCATCTGTCCTTAGGGGAGCAATCTATTTATAATAGCGAGATGTGGCTTTGCACATTGTCCTTCAAGGAAGATCTATGTAGAACTTTGAGGTCTAGATGTTCGTTTGGCATGAAGCATCTAGTTTTGTAGGAAGTTTGACTCAAGAATATCCCATAATTGTATAATTGAGAATGTGTTATTTTTATACTTTTAAGTCATGGACTAGACTAAAAGGGGAAGGCATCTTTAAGAAGAGATGATGACAAAACCATGTGAGTGTGATTCTATTTTGAGATGCATGAAACAAGGTGTATAAGATGGTAAATGAGCTCAAGGGATGAGCGCAAGGTAGATAAGAAGTGATATAACACTAAATTCAATAGTAGAATGGTCAAAGATGCAAGGCATTAAGGGGTTCAGGCTCAGGTTTACCATTGAGCGAAGCTAAACAGTAAGTGCCTGATCCGTAAGTGTGAGTGATAATGTAAGGCTCAATCCAATTTGGAGCAAATTTTCCACGCTTGCTCTTTTCTAGTTTGGTTACATGTTGATTCTCTTTGAGGACAAGATCACCAATCTTAAAGGTAAACTCATGAAGTCACTTATCATAAGCACGCTTGATGCGCTTTTGATAGATTTGAAGGTGGTCAAGAGCTGTAAGACGATGCTCGTCAAGAAGCTCTAATTGGGCTAACCGCTCTTGGCGGAAATCATCATTGGTGAGAATATCCTGGAGAGATATTCTTAGGGAGGGTATTTGTATTTCGAGAGGCAAGATAGCCTCGGTACCATATACCAAAGAAAATGGGGTGGCATGAGTGGAGGTACGAATGCTGGTCCGATAAGCCCAAAGGGCAAAGGGGATGTGATCAGGCCAATTTTTCCCAGAATCGTTAACGACTTTCATGAGAATTTTGGTCAGGGTTTTGTTAGAAGATTCGGCTTGACCATTTGCTTGTGGATAGTAAGGTGATGAGAAGCTAAGTTTGATACCAAAGTTGTCACAAAGGTCTTGTAACAACTTATTTTTGAAATATTTTCCATTATACATTATCGAGGCGATGAGGAACACCAAACGATGAGATAATGTGATGGTTGATGAACTCTACAATTTTTTATTTTTGGTTGAAGCGTGGAATGGCCTCCACCCATTTAGTGTAATATTTGGTTGCTTTGTGATTATCCAACGGTGACATTATGAAGAGGGCGGGTGAATCTCACCAATAAGGTCTAAACTCCATTGTGAGAAAGGCAAAGATATCGTGCGACTGCAATGGCGGATGGCTAGGAGTATGTTGAAGGTTGACATGTTGTTGACACATAACACAACGCTTAACATATTAGTTAGCTTGATCGTTATTAGAGTAGGCCAATAATAGCCTAGGTGAAGGATCCGTTTGGCCACGGCAAGGCCACTAAAATGTCCACCACAAATGCCCGTCATGGACTTGTTGGATGGTATAGGTGACCTCTGCACCGATTAGACATCGAAGGAGGATGCCATCAAAGCCACGTTTAAAGAGGAGTCCCCCATGACGACATAACGAGAAACACCGTTAAGAAAAGTGTTTTTGTCATTACTAGTAAGGTCGAGTGGGAGAACGAGAGGTTGTAAGGTAGTCGTGAAATTGGTGATACCATGTATCCTGCGAATTAGCGAGACACATTATTTACCATACAAACATCCGGATCGAGTAAGATGGGGCAAAGAGTTATTGGACCAAGACAAATATGTCAGAGTCAGTTGGTGAGGCAGGAATTTGCGAGGCCAAGCAAGCCATAGTATCCGCAAATTTATTAGTTGAGCAGGGAATGGTTTGGATAGAATAATGAGTAAATAAGGTCAAAAGTGAATCCACGTAATGTTTGTACTTTTGAAGTTCCTCATTTTTACATTGGTAGATGCCCGTAACTTGATTGACTACTAGTTGAGAGTCACCGAAAATGTTAATAGACTTTACACCTAAGTGTAACGCAACCTGGAGACCCAAAACAAGGGCCTCGTATTCCGCTGTATTATTAGTGCAGGGGAAATCGAGCTAAAATGAAAGAGGCATAGGTTCAGCATCAAGAGGAATGAGAACAACACCGGCCCCTCCACCACGCTGGCATTTGGATCCATCGAAGAAGAGGGTCATTGGATATGACTCCTCACTGAGTGAAAGAGTTGCGATGAGTTCGTCAGGGAAAGTAAAATTGGTAAATTGTTCCCCAGGTAAAGGGGCTTCCGTGAGTTGGTCTGCGTTGGTTTAGATGAGGTTTGGCGTACATATAATGGATGGGCTCTGCGTTGGTGATGACAAAAGTTTTGTGCTTCAGGAGGTAATGTTAGAGTTTGGTTACCACGAATGATAGGGCTAGGCACAAATTTTCTACATGTGTATACCTAGTCTCGTAATCCACAAGAGTACGACTTATGTAATAAACGGCTTGTTCTCGATGCTCAGAGTCACGATGTGCGAGCATGGCTCCTACAAAGATGGTCGGTGGCGAGAAGGTAAAGGTAGAAAGGCGATCGTCCCGAGGTGGGATAAGCACGGGTGGCTGCAAGAGATAGGCTTTAAGAGCCTCAAAGGCTTGGTGGCACTCTTCACTCCATTGAAAGACAATTTCCTTTTAAGGAAATGATGAAAAGGTTGACATTGATCCGAGAGTTGTGAAATGAAACGCCGGATAGATTGGAGTTTTCCTTGTAAACTACGCAATTGTTTAAGGCTAGTGGGTGGGGGCATTTCTAGGATAGCTTTGACTTTAGCTGGATCGACCTCGATGCCACGCAAAGAGACGATAAAACCAAGGAGTTTTCAGAAAGGACACAAAGACACATTTCTTTGGTTGAAGACAAACACATGATATTATAACAAAGATCGAAAATAATGGTTAAAACATCGAGATGTTCAACTGCGATGTTTAGATTTGCAAGAAGATCATCGACATAATCCTCAAGGATAGTGTGCATAATGTCATGAAAAATGTAAGTCATAGCCCGCTGATAGGTCGCACCAGCATTCTTAAGGCCAAACGGCATGACACGATAGCAGAAGGTTCCCAAGGAGTTATGAAGGCGGTTTTATGTTGATCGGCCGGGGCTACCAAAATTTGATTGTATCCCGAGAAGCCATCCATGAGAGAAAGCATCTCATGGCCCGCAGTGAGATCAACAAGTTGATCAATACTTGGTAGGGGAATTCATCCTTTGGGCAAGCGAGGTTAAGGTCCCGAAAATCCGTACATATCCGAAGTCCCCCATTGCTTTAGTATGTGAGTGTACGATGTTAGAAATCCATTGAGGATAGTCAATAGGTAAGATGAAGGAAGCAGAAAGGAGTCATTGAAGCTCTTCTTTGACCAAGAGGGCAATGCGTGGATGCATTTTCTCGATTTCGTTTAAGCGGTTTGGAGTCGGGTTTGAGTAATGTTATGGATAAGAATGTCGGGATTGATTCTTGGCATGTCGGCGTAGAGACAAGCGAAAGCTTGGTTGGGCACGAGAGGAAGGTAGTGAAGGCGGTTTGTTCGATGCGTTAAGAGATTGTCCGATCTTCACAATGTGAGGATCGTCCTCTCTCACATGTGGATATTGATTTCTATAGTCGACTCATTCAACATGGTTTGAGTTTCGAGATGGTAAGGCGCGTTGAATATAAGAGTCGCCCGCACAAGGTAAGTAAGGATGGAGTCGTCATCATGGCACTCAATAACATTAATTGAAGGCGAGTCTTCTTCAATCATGTCACGGATATAGAAGGGGAATAGAATATGGGTCTTCATTATCGCGTTGATAAGTGAGAGGACCCGGGAAGATAGCGTTACGAAAAAAAAAAGTTAGGAGGGATAGATTAGGGTCTATCATCGACTGTGTGGTGACGATGGAAAAATGGGTGATGATGGTTCGGAAGGGGTGACTTTGTCGTCTTCCCGGATACAATGGATATGCGGTTTCTTCAGTGTAGGTGGTTCACAGAATCCAAGACCACGACGATCTTTATGTTTGCGTGTAGTCACGGGAATGATCGTATGTCGGCCTTGTTCATAAAGACCGAAACCGAAGCCCTTCCAAGACAACGCGTCGGGAAGGTGAGGGCGAAAGCGGCGATTAGTTAGATATTGAAAATCATATTGGAAGGGAACCACACCAAGGAGGTTCGGGGGTGACATAGGATGTATCGACACCCCCATACATTAGGTTAGTGCGGCAATTAGGTGGTTCGTAGGAGATTACTTCCCCACACGACGATCGTAGGTAGGATGCGCATGTAAGCCGTCCGTACTCCTATGGGGTATGGAAAGTGCTAACGTTATATAGGCGATACTCTTCTAGTGTAAGGCGTTGAAAAACATCTACCGAAGGATCCGAGGTTGGGATGTTGTTCGCGGGAAGGAAGTGGTATTTGCGGCGGCGATTTCATTGGTTGAAGATGTGGGTGTGGTTGAGGTGGATGGTTGAGGTGTGGTGAAGTAGATGGTTGGGTTGGATGAATGGGTGCCTTGACTAGTACAAGCACATCATTAGGGCAATATAACATATTACGAGTTTTGAAGGGGGAGCGTCGGCTTTACAGTGTAGGACTTCCCTCATACTCAAATTTTATGCATCTATGTAAGGTGGAGGGAACGCATCCCATAGCCCGGATCCAAGGGCGTCCTAACAACATGTTGTATTGGAATTCTCCCTCAAGGACATAGAAGAGTTCGGGTAAGGTACGTGGCCCTACACGAATGTTAAGGATCACGGTGCCTAAAGTAGACGTAAAAGCATCATTAAATGAACACAACATGGTGGGGTTGGCACACATGCAGCTAGAAGGGATATTCATTTGTTGGAAGGCTTTGGAAGAGATGATGTTTAGGCTAGCACCCCGTCAATCATAACACGACGTACTCGGATGTCCCGGACGTAAGCCGAGATGAAAAGAGTGGGGTCAGGATCTTCTACACCAAAGTCAACAATTTCGTCTTGAGAAACCGACAAAGCGGCGGCTTGCATGACGGGGAAAGAAGTGGTAGATTGTTTGGTGAGAGAAGCAACGTGGTTGGGTGTTAAGATGGAGGCAACGGGCAAGGTTTCGTTAGGTAGGACCTCTATCCCTTGGAGGATCTCAATGAGAGCTTGTCGATGAGATTCAGAGGTTTGAAAGAGATCATACAAAGTGTCATTTTTACAGTGATTGGTGAAGCTGTTTGATCATGGTATGGTGGGCAACTCCATCAGAGACGGGGTAGGCAGGTCCACGAATAACCACTTTAGGTGGTGGTGTGATCGAGATGACGGACGAGAAAAAGAGAGGCTGCAGTGTGCTTTCTTTAGCTTTCCCATTGTTTTTCTACCCTCAGTAGCAATACTAACCATGTTGATCTCATGAACACGAGAGGAGGAAGATGGCAGGGGATAAGTCATTGTCTTCGAGAAGTGAGGTTGCAATAATGATAGATCTTGGTGAGGTGGGGATAGGTGGTATAGAGAGGGATTGAAGATAAAGGTTTCTCCTTCGTAAGTTGTCCTTCTTAACCTTTCTATCCGAGATAGAAGACTGACGAAGGATGGCTTTCAAAGCTTTGCATCCCTCTACATCATGTCCTGGTGTGTGGTGGTAAGCGCAGATTTTAGACTCATCATAACCTATAGGTTGAGGTTTAGATGGATCATAGGGTCTAAGTGGGGGTAGGGAAATGGTCGCATTCTCCACCAACATATCAAGGATCTTGGCGTAAGATCCTTTGAGCGGGTCAAAGTCAGAGGAAGATGAGGCTATTGATTGGGTGGGTTTTGGTAATGGTTGGGTATGGTTGGTTCATACGGGTGGTGGTTTAGACAAGGGGTTTTGATAATTGGATTTAACTAAACGTGGCTTCTTCGGCGCAGAATTCATGTTTAGCTGGTTAGATGAGGAGGCCACAGATGACGTGGTGGCAGGAAACAACCACGGAGAAAGAGGAGTGACAGAAAACAAATCCTTTGATGATGGAGTTTTTTTAGGGTTGATAGGTGGACAGGATACTTGGGGTGACGGTGTTGATACACCCATGGATTTCGTATGGGTGCGAGAAGGTGCAGTCGTTTTAAAGAAAACGCAGGAGGTATGATGTATTGAGGCAAGGTGGAGGGGTGAGGTCCCAATATAGAAGGTAGGTGTGATGGCGAGGGTTTTAGTTGTGACAGAGGCATAGATTGGACTTGAGGGGATTGGGTTTGTCTCCTAGGTGGATGGACGGCTTTATTTTTGGATAAATCTAACCGTTTAGGTGGGTGTGTTAGGCTGGGTATTGGTGAAGTCCCAAGCGTAGGGGAAGGTTTGGTTAGGTTAATAGAGGTGGATGAGGTATTCGGTAGAGATGAGGGGGGTGAAGATGAGGACATAGGCATTTTGAGCTTTTGTAAACACCTCGGGTATATGGTAGAGGTGTCTGGATCGGTCATCTGCATTTGAGTAGAGCATGGTGTACTCAAACGCTCCCATAGGACTCATCTATCTTCTAAGGGATGACAATCTTCACGTGTGAATAGGAACTTTGATATGGAAGAGAGGTGGGTTGTGATTGGTCCACTGTGGGTGTGATACGTGGGGTAAATGAGGCCTTTGTATCAATGGGTGTTAAGAGGTCAACCGGTCACTGAAAAGATTTAGGTGATGAAGAACTAATAGGTAGGAGAGCATGTTTGAGGGGATCCGTCATGATTAAGGAGTTTGGTGATGTCGGTTCGAGAGGTTTCTCTTCTAAGGATGACAAAACATGTGGCGAGCCTTCTTCTTTTATAGTAAGAGTGTGAAGGAGATGTTTGGGAAATAGATAAGTTAGATAACATCTGCTCACAATCTTGCAGGGATGTGGTGTAAGAAGACTCATTCGTGAGAAGAGAACTCTTAGGCGGTTAATTCCTTTATGGGTAAAGGAATGGCAAGGTTATCATCTTGTCTTGATGGTGGTGAAGAGGGTGCGGATCCTGCGTTAGTACAAGGCTTGATTCAGAATTTCCTCGATAGAAGCTTTTGGTTGGGAGTTGAAAACTGCATGGATTTCATGAACACTCTTCTCCTCGGCTAAGGTGTCTTGGTTTATGTTACTGTTAGATGAATGATTTGGGAATGGTTTGTTGAAGATTTTCAAATTTTGATTAGCAGGGGCATTAGGATTATCGAGGGTTATATCCCCTGCATCAACCATTTCCTACACTATGTTTTTCAACATCTTGCAGTTTTCGTGACTGTGTCCCTTCACGCATGGAATTACGAAGTCATTTTCTTTGTACCAAGAAGGTATAGCGCGGGTGGAATCAAACCCGGAGTGAGGTTTAACAAGAGGCAAGGTGATAGCTTCTGCTTTGAGCAATTTGTCCAAAATCACACCATAAGTCTCTCCCAAGGGAGTGTAATTGATGGGCTCGGCTTTATACTTATAGGTGGTTTTGGCGGGGTACTTAGACGGTGCTTGATTTGACCATCACCACGTGTACAGCTCCTTTTGATTTTCGCTAGCGATCAATGCGTGAGAATTGGTGGTGTTGGGTTTGTTGGTGGAGTCTTGGGTTCGAAAATTGGAGTTTTTGTTGTTCAACCTCAATTTCTCCTCCTCTAAGGCTCGAATCTCTAGTTTTCGAGCCATAGTAAAGGCCTCATCAAAGGTGCGGAAAGTTTGAATTTGGAGGGTGGGAGAAATGTGCTTAGCGCAGGCCCGCGTAAAGATTTCGATGAGTTCGGCCTGAGGTAAGGCATAAGTGAGTTAGTTGATGAGGCCCGCCGTCGTCCATCGAAATCTGCGATAGACTCGTCTTCAAATTGTCGATGGCATAGAGGTCGGTGATGGATACTTTCTTGGCAATATTAATGAATAAATGATCCAAGAAAGATTGGGCTAATTGGTTAAAGAGAAGATTGAGTCTTTGGTTAAAGCACATGTACCACTCAAGGCGGGTCCTGATAAGGACATGGGAAAGGTGCGGAGTAGTAAGGCATCGTCATGAGCAATCGGATGTGAGGCATGTCTAAATGATCACAAGTGTTGTTGAGGATCCTCCTTACTTATTAAAACGAGTAAATTTTGGTAATTCCCATTGAGGAGGATATGAATGAAGGGGGCGAAGGATGAATAGGCTCCGGAAAACTTGCTCGTATGTCGAGGTGCTACGGCTTCTGCAAGCAGAAGCTTCCAAATTTTGCATCTTGTCCATCATTTGTTTGATTAAATCGGTGGTTGGGTAAGATGATGGTGCAAGTTGTTGTAAACGGAGGAGGATTGGGCCAAGAGCCACTACTAGACAATGGTGGGATTAAATGTTGATAAGGTATTGATGATGAATATGTTGAGGCGACCGAATAGGGATGTCCTATATAAGATGTTGAAGCCATAGGATAAGTTTGTGGAAATGAAAAGGTGGGCGGAGCTTAAGAAGGAAAGCTCGTGTGGATAGGTGGCGAGAGAGCAAGTTATGAAAGGGGCGATCTGAGAGAGACGAGGTAGGAGAGTCAATGAATGGGTAATGATATGTAGGGCCCCATATTAACCAAAGGAAAGCCAATCTGTGCCGTATGAACCCTCGAAGCCACTGAGTTGGGAGACGGAGCTAAGGATGAAGAAGGTAAGGTGGAGTTATTAGGTGGGGAAGGAGCTAAGTGAGCAGCTATACTAATAGGCATACCAATGAGAAGTTGACGTCAGTGTGTGTCGAGTGGGTATGAAACAAATAATCTTGACGGCGTTAGGATTAGCATCCAAAAATTTGGCAAAGTCCTTATCTCCTACAGGGATCTTGGGAACATCACTGGTGTCCGTAGGATTCCCCATAGGATGTGAAGGGGGTGATTCAGGCAAAGGCACGGAACAGGCATGTGAAACCATGGCTGCGGCTTGTTTCCGAGTGATAACAACCATGGACAAGAGTACACAAAGCAAGGATTCAATCTATCAGGAATAGAAACAACAACAAAATGTTGGAATTGGTAGGTTGCTGGTTTGTCGGGAACTGTGAAAGACAGTAACCGATATCGGTCGATAACCGATGTCGGTCGGCCGATCAGAGCAAGGCGTCGGTCGGTTAACCGATGTCGGTAGAACAGACCGTGTCGGTCACCGTGAAAGCAAAGAGAAGATGTAAGAAGCTGCTGATTTGGGGTTAACAATGCTTAGTATACCCACCAAACTGTTCTGAAGTGATCACTGATACAGGGTATGACAGAGAAATAGAACTAAAAAACAAGCAAGATGCACAAGCAAATTAAGAGACTAACCCTAGGATTAGTTTTAATTATTGTGGGCTTATGCCTTAGACGCAAGATGATGTCAATCCTAAACAAAAGACCTAAGGGAAATGTCAAGTTTGTTTTGGCTTATAAGGTTACCTCAATCGGGCGGAGGAATACTGCGGAAAAGGGGGGATGTTTGAGTTGTTGTGTTAATTATGATGTGATTTGGTATGTGTTGTGCAGTGAAAGTAAGATTAATTTCTCGTCAATACCGTGGATATCACCCCCACGTGTACGACTTGTTACTTAATCTATGTTCACTAGAATTAAAAACACAAAGAATAATGTAATGCATGTGTTTTAAACCCAAATCGAAAATGATATTCGATGAAGCAAAGAAGATGACTTTCACTAATGCAAAGATGAGGAAAAAGACAAATTCTTTTACCAAAATGACAAAATATCTTGTGAATATTTAGAAGAAAGAAATAGCAAGTATGCTCCCTATATGAAAGCAAGCAAGAAAGATAGAAACCCGAGAAAGGGTCCCAGTGCGTGCCAAAATGTTCGCATGAGAATGTTTCCGTTCTTAGAATAGAGTTGCTTCTATCCTTTCATTCTTTTGAGAAGCAGAGATAAAGGTTAGGGCTAGGAGGAATACCTATTGAGTGTTGGGAGGGTATGCGCGTCACCGTAGAGAGAGATCGAGATCGATGCGAAGAACTCCTTTTTGCAGGAAGGACTACTGCAAGTAAGAATACAAGACCACCAGATTTTAGTTAGACAATAAATGACGGAACTGCCTTGGGTCCAGGAAATATTAGACTTCCTTTCGAAGGTGGTGGTTCCCTTTTAATACGAATTAACACAAATGATAACAAAGAAGTTATTGCGAAATTACACTTTAGTTACCTCGTTAAAACGCAATAGAGGAAAGGTGGTTTTGGTTTGAGTCATAGTGATGATGCGGTCAGTCCGTATAACCAATTGTGGTTATAACACAGCAAGTGCACGGTTTCGATAACCGATATCGGTAGGCGGTGATTTAGGGCTTTCAATGAAGGTTGGGCGTAAGGCGGTTATGGTGTTTATAAGGTTGGTAAATGATCAGGGGTAGGCAATAGGGTGATGGAGAAGACTCAGAGAGTGTGGGAGCTGTTCTTGGGGCAATGTAGGGGTAGAGGAATGAAGGTTAGATGCAGGGTGCTATCGGGTAGTAGATCTAGGAGTGAGCTTATAATTACTATGAATCAAAAGTTCCAGAAATGGTATTTAAAAACGTACAAGACACTACTTACTAGTTCCTGATGAAGATACAGGTTCAAGGATTGTGATGACGAAGGCAAGGCTCAGGTGGGATGATCTGACAATCAAAAGTGAGCTATCTTCTCTCCCAATGCTTGGATGAGTGTCGTTGTGCTCTGGTTACTCAGTTGCAGTCTTGGGCTTGATGTCCTTCTCTGCAAACTCTTCTCTTTCCTTCACTTGTCTCTGTCCTGCAAAGTGAATTCCGGATCTTTCAAATGAATTTTGATCCTTTGTTTTTGGTTAGGGGAGGTCATTTACAGGGAACCGATGGCGGTTACGTAACCAGACGGTGGTCGAGTAGAGGCGATGTCGGTTAAGTCAAAGTGGGCTATTTTTAGTAAAATAGCCAACTTTCCCTCCTTTTCTCCTGAGGGATTAGTTGTGGGCTTGGTCAAGTCATTATTAGGTTGGTTTTGGTGCGGGTGAGGAGTAATTAGTCATGGGTGTGGATGTAGACCAAGTTATAGGTCTTAATTAGGTTAGTTTAGGGTTAGGGCTAGAGTCATGATGAGGTGGCAAAATGAGGTGGCAGGTTTGGAGATGTGGATTTATTAATTATAAGGTAATTAATAAATAATTGTGTAAGGTTTAGGTGGTGAGGTTAGGTTGCGAAATGAGATGTGGGGCACAAGGTGTCGTAAGACACAAATTTGGTGTCTACACATGGCACTCCATGACTTGGAGATGGCTCTACCATCATTTGAGCACAAAATCAACCAGCTATTCAAGCTTCTTATCACTTCCAGAGTTGCACTCTTGAACACAATTTCTTCTCAGTAACTAGCCAGTTATTACAAGGAGTACTAAAAGAGGCTGCCAAATTGGCCTTTTATACAGTTTTGAGTCTCAATTCTAACAAAAGCACATGTATCAATGTAATATATATATCAATACTTCAACGAAGACAATGTCTGAATTGATCTTCAATACAAAATACCAAACATTGGTCACAATTTTCATCTGCTTGTTTATGGTTATATCTGTTTTTGGTTCTTTGGTACTTTTCACACATCCATCCAACCTATGGAATTAGAAAATTTCAGTATATTCAAATATACCCTCAAACACTACACAAGTTACAACTTCCTCATTTGTGGTAAGGCTATTCTGAAGATGATAATTGTGGACTATCTTCGTGTGAGCCAACAACAAAAAAAAGTGGCAAGTTGAATCATAAGCACGACCGAGTTGTGCAATGGACAGGGTCGAGTTTTACAAAGACTCAGAAACAAGCCATTCCAATCAGCGATGAGCTCGATCCCAAGCATAACATGACTTGGTGAGATACATTAAACACACTCTCAGACATAGCCATGGTTTAACTGTATTGGGAAAGCACATCTACCCACTAAGGAATGCAATGTCAAAAGAATCCCCATGGCTGAATAACACCCGAGTAATAGAAGCTAATAGAAATAAACAGAGCTCACCCAAATTTTGACACAACGATCCAACTCGACCCTCAACCACACTGATGAATCGCATGATTTCAATGAGAACAACGAGATAAACAACAAAAACTCCCAAATGGAGGTAGGTTCATTCTCCAGATATTGGGCCGAGCTATTAAATAAAACACAGAGCTTGTCTATACTGAAACTAAGGTCTCCTGTTAGAAAAATCATTCATTGTTTATTGTCTCTTTGCCTTCCTGATCTTCCTATCTAATACTCCCGTAGCAAGAAGTAAGGGCTCAAATTACATACAACCATGATGAGCTGAGACAAGTGCAAAAGAAGCATACAGATTGGGAAAAGAAAAAAATGGCAAACCAAAAAACCTAGAACCGAGCTATCGAATGGCACAGTGGCAAGATTGAGTGGGATTCAACCAGCTCTCGACCCCTTAATCAAAAATCCCGCACATAGCTCATAACCAGTTCGAATGCAAGCGAGAAAAGCATAAAGCATAAATGATCGAGCTGGTTATAAATATGCCAACCCACACAGCTCGAGCTTAAGAAAAATAAGCACCTATTTCCCAAGAAAATTCCAGATCTCAGCAACCATGGCGAGATACATAACCCATGGCCAAGCTAAATACAAAATCCAAGATGGTCGGGCTCCCTGGTAAATTCAGATCTCGGGGAAAAACGAACGCAAAATAGACAATAATGCATAAAACAAGGAAACCCTTCTCGAGCACCACAAGGATACAGAGCTCTCCAACTGAAAAACAGAGCCATATATATTTGGTATATATTTTTAAGAAATCAAAACTGTGTTAGACTATGATCAGGAAACACTGACCATGCTAGGGTTTTTCAAGGATCTAGGAGGGAATGCTGGAATAGTGTCTGGGTTGATCAATGAGATCACTCCTCCCTAGGTGGTTTTGGGCATAGGAGCCTTCATGAACATCACGGGCTATTTGATGATCTGGATGTCTGTTACCCAACGGATTGCCAAGCCCAAGCCATGGCAGATGTATTTATATATCTGCATAGGAGCCCATTCTCAGAATTTTTCCAACATGGGAGTCAAAGAAAGCGATCTCGCAGAGTTTGTCACCACTGCGAGTCATGGTGATGGGAGCGCCAAAACAAGTATAGATGACGAGGTGGCCGCCATCGAACCAGGAAACACTAAAAAATAAAACGAGGGACAAAGAATTGAACCAGGAAACACTAAAAAATAAAACAGGGAAAAAGAATTGGATCAATATAAGCGGATACACATTGATCGTCCTCCTCCTCGCCTTTGGATATTTGACCTTTGGATACTGCGGATACCTAGATATGTCATGCATTTGCATGAGAAAATGAAATTCCCTCCGCGCTTGAATGCAATTTTCCATTTTCACGGGATTTATTTTCCCTTGATTTCCTTATGCACTAATTTGCATGCCGCCCAAAAGATAGAGTATTTTTAGTTAAAATTTGTTTTTTTTTGGGTATTAGAGACAAAAGTAAGTGGGTGTATTAATTAGAGACAAAAATATATTTTTGTCTCTAATTAATGTCTCAAAACACCCACTAAATTATGGATTATGCGCTGGAGGATCAAATTATTTCAGGTTTACAGGCTCATTTTGATGCAGCAGAGGCACAGATCCAAGCATTAGTTGTCGAGGTGGAGAGACTCCAGACTTAGTGAGATTTGGCAGTGATTGAAAGAGATGAGGCTAAGAAGCAATCTTTTAATATTACTGTCACATATAATCGAAGTGTATCTGAGATTGGGCATGCATATTTTTAGCCAATAGGAAGATGAAATATTATAGAAGTATATATGAGCAACAAAGCAGTAGAGGGCGACTCCATTGAGGGCATCACCTTATGATCGACCTCCCTCAGGTTTTGGGCAAAGATGGATTGGACTAGTTAGATCAAATTTATGACATATGAATTTCATCAAGAATCATTTTTGGTGGTGATTATATGACATGTTTCTATATGCTACTATGAGTTATGATTCTATGATGTTATGCATGATCTGAGTTCATAATTATTTCTCCATAGCATATACATATTCTCTAAGTTTAGTGATGGTGTCTGAAATTGTTATAGCTTGCTTCGCTCTCTGTCAATTTGGATGTTATGTAATCCAGTTTTAGTCTTTTAATCTCGTGCAAGAAGTAAAGGGTTGATGTTTGTAGAGATTTGCTTTGCCACATCTATTCGCATTTTGATTAAATTTAAGTTAGGAAGTCATATGAAATATATCTAGCCACTTGTTTAGAAGGTTATGTAAACTATTGTTACATTCTCTGCCTTATTTTGTGCTTCTGATTTACCCATATATTGGACAATGCAATATAACATATTTTTGATCTTTAACTTTTCCCTTTTTGTATAGTAGACATGAGCATAGATTAAAAGTTCTCATCATCTCTCCCCAAGATGATGAGAACTGAACTTGACCAACATAATGCATATTTTATATATTGATATTTTCTGCTACAAGAGTATGACTATGTGATGATTAGATTAATCTCGTGTTGATAACATCTAATTTTAATACAAAAGTTTTCCCCAGAGCTTCTATTACCCTCTTGTGTACTAAGTCATTATTTACTCTTGGTTTTTCGAGCAAGTACACCTCTGCAATTTTCTGTTTTTAAACCATTTCATCCTATCTTCAGTACCAACATTTGTTGAGTTAAGCATATCTTGTACGCTTTTAGTCTCCATCTCCTTTTTCATTCTGATTAGATAAGTAACAACTCAGATATAGTACTCTCCTCCTATCAGTGACATATCTCTCTAGTGTACCTGAAAATGGTATACTTTAAAGAATAGAGGCTTTTGCAGTCCATAAAATTAGAAGAGAGATTTCTGGATAAATTTATGTTGTTTTTACTAATACATTCATGTTTCGGATCATGCCATTCAACCCATCATCGGGATGGATTAATGTCTTCTTATAGTACACTTCTCTATATGTCTACAATGTCTATAATGGTAACATACTTCTCTGTCTGTACTTGTGTATGGAAGCACGCCCGAAAGCCACAAGTTTGGCATGCCAACTATGTTTTTTTCCTACCATGTTTAGGTAATCAATGGACTGACAACCTCCCTTTCTTACAAATGTTGAATGATACATTTCGAGTAGATTACATTGAAGACACTCTCAAGTACATAGCAAAAGCAATAAGGTGTGTAATCTACGCACTGAAAGCCTTTTCTTAAGTGTTAGATTGTTATGATCATAAAAGATGATTGCACCATTTATACTAACTTTGAAGGTGAATGAAATGCTTTCAGGAAAGGAGCATATGTACGTGGATATTTTATTTGGTCACTGCTAGATAATTTTGAATGGACGTCGGGATATACATCCAAATTTGGTCTGTACTATGTGAATTACACAAATGGGCTACAAAGATATCCCAAGTTATCTGCCCATTTGTATGGAAATTTTTTTAAAGGAAAGAGCAGAGTGCATAAAGAGGAATTTCTAAGAGAATTTATGGAAAAATATGCTGGCAAAGTTGTCCCTACCATAGCAGAAATGTAAAAGTAAAAATTGACAAGCCACCCAATCTTCATACTTTCCAATGCCCGACTGTGTCTTAGATCATGCACTCTAATACAGATCTTCAAGTCAAGCACTATGGCTATGATTAGTTCGTGCTCCTATATTTCACTGTTGTTTTGTTGTATATTTAAAATAGTAGTAATTTTGTTTATCACACATGTTTTGCACACCAACAATGGATTAAGGTAAATGGATACTATTGATTTATGTCAATTTTTTCTTGTTAACAAAATCTTACCCTTTTACATCAATTTCTCTCTCGCCCTTCAGAAAACGTTCAGGGTCGAATTCTGTGGGTCTCTCCCATACGACCAAGTCCCTCTGGATTGCCCACGCATTCACTAGAAGTCACGTTCTTGCGGAGACATGATATCCGCCAACAATGCAGTCCTCTGTCTATTCATGAGGAACTAACAGAGGTCCCGCTGGATACAGCTGAATCGTTTCTTTCACGATTTCCTGCAAGTATTTCAACTCCTGCAGATCTGGTTCCTCTATTACTCGTTCCCATCCGATATGCGTGTCAAGATCTTCCTGTGCTTTACTGTTTCAGGGCATCCTGCAAATCTGACGTGGCGGCTTCTGATCACAATTACCACAATGTAAAAAAACCCAAAACGGCCATCAAGTTTAATTGCCTTGGAAAAACGTCCAAACGGATGTCAAATTTAACATAGTTGCGAAATATCCGGAAGGGCCTTTCCTATATGGGGAACACCTTCGGCCTAAATAGTAATTACATCGAAGGCGTTCCCCCTATGGTAGAGGACCTCCGGACGTTTCTACTGTCCTAAATTTGTGACCTTTTAGACGTTTTCAAAGCGAGATTAAATTTGTGTTTGTTTGCATGTCGTTTTTACTGTGCATGCAATTTTTGATTCGTTTCTATTTTTAAGATCATATTTTTAACTGCTTTTTTTTCGAATCCGCCGTAATTTAGAATTGTGTGTATCAGTACGGGATATTGTAGAAGGGATACTGGTCTCCAAAAAATCATGTAACGTGCGCATGTATGTGAAGGTCTCTGCAAACGGGAAAGAAGCCCAAAATTCCTTCATTGGACTGTCGTCGGTAATAACTTCAGCACATACTGGGGAAGGGCGGATTCAGGGCGGTGTACAGGGACCGTCTACACCGGGATCCAACATGGGGATCAACAATTCTCGGTGGAAGAGGGCGAATCCATTCCCTGAACATGGTTCGAATGTGGGATTTCTGTGCAGAAGGCGATCAGAGACTGCTCGTATATGAATATATCTCCAAAGATTCACAGAAGCCTCCACAAATCACTAAAAATTACGACAGTCGGTTGTCACGCACCTGTCGACAGTCCACTGCCATTGATGTGGTAACTCAACTGAAGTATATGCCTTTTCTGTGCGGAGATTGATATAGACATGGTGACCTGCTTCAAGGGTATGAGTATAGGCATGGGATTTCCGACCTCTGCCTTGATAGTACTTTCCACACACAAGGCAAGCGTAGACATTCAGGTTTGAAAGAGATACTGAGCAGAACTTCTCGAAATCAAAATCTAAAACCTGCAAACATATAGTCACATAATAAACATGAGAACTGACATCACTCAAGCCAAATCTCTGAGTAGCTAATCTAAAAAACATTGCCGTCCATTTCCTCTGCAAGATAAACAGGTAGACATACACAACAAAGACTTCTTAAAAAAATCCACCAGCATTTCAGAGAACAACTTCCTACAGAAGCCAAACATTTACAAAAGTTGTTTTCAATTGTCTTGTCTCTATTTTGCCTTTTTGAGATGAATTTGATCTTGAGGGTTCACTATACTTTTGAAACTATTAAAAAATTTCAGACCTCTGCAGCTTGTTTCTTTGTGTAAGCTTTTTTCTGGGATAGTTGCAACCCCTTTAATTGTTTCTTTGTGTAAAGTTTCTTCTGGGATGGTTGCATCCATTTTGACCAAATTGACATTTCAAGGCGTGCTTCTTGTTAAGAGTGTGTTGGATTATCATGGTGAGAATAGCAATTACAGATAGACATCTTGTCATTCTCGATATGATCTGATTATTTGAGGTTTTTGGATTGGCTTCTGCAATTTTGAGTGTCTGCTAATTTGGGTCGGTGGTTGATGCAGTGAATTTGGACGAGTGCTTGATGACTAGGATACAAGAAATGTCCCTGGATTATCCTTTCACCGTGGAGCAAGAAGTGGGCTCTTCTACTCATGCCTTCTTTGGCTTCAATGGTAAGTATACAGATATTGAAGAGTACTATTTTTTATATGACCTTCTTTTTTAGCAGTTGAGGGCCTAGGAGAATCTCTGACTCTGCCCCTTCATTCTGTTGCAGGGGCAGAGTCAAATGCATTCCTTATAAATTCTCAGTGATATTTTACAATATTTTATGAGGTTTTCAGATTGGCTTATGCAGTTTTGAGTGTCTGCTAATTTGGGTTGGTCGTTTATGTAGTGAATTCTGATGAGTGCTTGATGACTAGGATGTAAGAAATGTCCCTAGAAATTTAGCATATAAGAGTCTATATTTGGGTGGGAATAGCTTAACGGGTATGGTCTTCCAAATACTTCAAATAATTTGGCAGTCTTTGACGTTTCTAGGAACGCATTGATAGGAGACATACCATCTTTATGGCCTCCTTTAGATATGCTCAATGACAAATTGCTAATTAACAATATTCCTCTATAACATGAGCAAGCAATGCCAAAATATTGATAACGACAATCTTGCACTTCAAATTATAATACAGTTGATCCAACAACAGAGCTATAATCCATATCTGTGGAATTGGTTGCCAATAGGTGGCATTCACATAAGTGAAACTGCACAATGTTTGGTGGCTTGTAGCAACCCAATTGACCAAAAATATTCAAATTTCACAATCTATCAATAAAGAAGATAGAATACAATTTGAAATTTCGTAGTATTCATAAGAGGTAGGGAGCATCAATGTTAAATGGGTTATCCAAAGAATGATTGTTTTAAGTTAATTACGGTGATACATTATTTTGGTAAAATGCTCTGCAACTTCATTAATGCGTTAACCGCAATGCTCTTGGACTCTTCAGTGTCTCAAATTTGTTCCAGTTGATGCTCTATTCCAATCGCTTCTACAACCAGTTTAAATAATCCCCGGCCAATATTCCCTGTATCCTCATCGTATGAGTCCCTGTCCTGCCCCTTGTTCGAGAGCCTAGAAAATCTGATCAAGAGGGATTATACGCCGCCGCCTGTTGGATGCATTCTCACCACCATAAAACCCTAGCTGCTAATGTCACCGTCTTCGCCAAATTTGGTTGCCTCAAAGATCTCCCAGAGATATTTCTCCATCTCCTGCAAGGACCCAAACAGACTAAGAAAAGAATGGCCGACAGGGAGGCTCAAAAGGAGAAGATCCATCTTGCACAATTATTAAACCCTAAATTTAAACGAACAAAGCTCCCGGCCCGACGCAGAAGATTTATAGTGTGTTTTTCATCCTCCAGATATTTCGCGAGGAGCCGTGGAGAGGCCACATCATCACCTTCAACAAGAATCCTCAACTGCACCTTGTTCAGGGTGAGTCTCTGGTTGAGAAATACAAATTTACAGAAAAAATGCAGTGGGATGTGAATATGAATTTTCAGAAAGTTTTTGATCTGATATTGGGAATGGCCTGCAAATGTAAGCTGGCGAGGGAGAAGATGATAAAATAGTTATTTGTTTTCAGTGACATGGAATTCGACTAGGCTTCTGCTAAACCGTGGAGAACAGATTACAGTGTGATAAAAGGTAAGTTTAAGAAGGTAGGATATGGGGATCCTCCCCAGATTGTGTTTTGGAATCTTCGATATTCACGGAGCACGTCGGTGGTGAAAGATGAAGTAGGCGTTGCCATGGTGAGTGGATATTCCGAGAATCTTCTCCAACTGCTTATGAAGAGCAATGTGGACATGACACCATTGGTAACACTAGGGGACATAATCCATGGGCAACTCTTTGACCAGCTCCTTGTCGTTGACTAACATTTGGCCTGTATAATGCGTGTTGCTCTTTATCGACTACTGCTGAGAATGAGTTTCCATCTCGTGAAGGGAAATTGTTCGATTCTTGACGGAAATGTGAGGGGTCGTTTCCTTTGGGGTAAACGATGTCCACCCCTTATGCGTCGCCTCTTTCAAAACCTTGTATAAAACCATGTCCTCCAGTCGGACGGATATTTTGTTGGTGACGTGTTTGGAGTTTCTATTTCCCGTCGCCTCTCGTCTACAGTCTTGATTAGTCGGCTCTCGATAAATTTTTCATCTTCCACAGTGCAGGATTTGTCATTAGAAGACGGGAAAATTCCCGTCCCAAACAGAGTCTTGTTACTAATGCAGGGATTCGAGGATCGAACGCGGGTGGGACGATTCTATTTCTACTTGTACTAGGTACCTACATGCGTGGAGACTTCATTTTTAATCATTAGGAAGAGCACGCACTTAATTCTAAAATACATAAAAATATATAACACGGTCTTCTCCACTATCCGCGAGTTCACATGTTGTCAACATGTGCGGATTTTTTCAAGTTCCACCCTTTATGAAAAGCCCAAAGATTTACAGGTAAACAAACATAAGTTATCACCCATCCCTACCATCAAGGAAGCATTTTCAATTTACATTCAGGGCTTTAGGACACATAGATTAATTACTACTGAAAATACTTAAGAAACTCACGCTTTGAGAAAGTAAAAACTAACAACCTTATTCTTCACCTCTATTTTCTTTCTTTCTTTTCTTTAATTTTTTTGTAGTTTAAACAAAATCAACTGAAACTATGGAAACTTAGCTTTAAAAAGTTCACTAACACATAGAGTTTGCTAACATAGAGTTCGCTAACACAAAAATATCCATATCGTTAATCCATATCGTTCACAAACTAGTATCGCTAATCCATATCGTTCGCTAACCAATATAACTAATTCATACCGCTAATCCATATTGATCTCCTCATGTAGCCTTATGATTTTTTTGTACATTGGTTTTCTCTTATGCAATCTGAAAAACTTGTATGTTGAAACAAAATGAAGATACTTATTACCGAGTAGTGTCCTTGAAGCCTTGCATCCCTCATTTATGATCTATATGATGCCTATAACATCTTGGAGAACTATTTGTAGCTTCCACAAGACGGCTGAAGCAACTAAGCAGGTAGTCCGATTGACCAGTGAGTTTCCGTAGAAGCGAGGAACACCGGAGGATCAAAGGACTAGTGTTGAACCTACTTTAACATAACATGGGATGATATCGGGCATCGTGCATGGGATGGATTGATCTCCTCATATAGCCTTATAATTTCTTTGTACATTGGTTATCACTTATGCATATTTTCATGTAAGTTTGTGAACTCCCCTTGATCTTTTCTCGAGATAAATGCTTCAATGTTGGGAGGTGGTGTAATGACATAGGATTTTCATTCATGCTCTTGATCATCATAGGTTGAGGTCTCTCCATCTTTAATTTCAACACTCTAGCTAGGTGTAAGCGAAACCACATGAGCTCGAAACTCCTTCTACCTTGAGGTTATTGTCTTTACATTAGGTCATGTGACTTGACGCCTTCTACATAAGGAATGTTAAGGTTAGTTTATTATTTATTTACTGATTGAATGATTATTCATGGAAATGATGTTAACCAGTGGTGGTTATAAGATTTTTAAATCATTTTGAAAAAAATGAGTGAGGGGACTTAAAGTTGGTAGAACATCTGATGATAGATTTTTACGTAATTGCTTTTTTAATGATATAAGTGGATCAAGAGAACCAATTTGGTCATATGGTCTTAAATTATACTACTGACCACTTGAATTGAAAAGATCGTCAATATAGCTTCAATTTTTGATGGATGGGGTTAGTTCGACTTGGTATCTAAAATTTATACCGCTAATCCATACGGTAATCCATATCGCTAATTTATATTATCACCAAATGTTGCTAATCTTCAAAGCGTGGGAGACATTATATTCGATGAAGCTCTTTATGAGGCTACAAAGATAATTTTTACTTTTATTTCCAACTGGGCAAAACTTGCTAGCACACTCATTAAACTTGGTCATTTTCATACAAAGACATTGATGTTGTTTTGCGTAAAGGCAAACAGTTCAAAGACATGAAAGGAAGTATATTTTGCTTGTGTTGATGCCGAGGAGTTTATGTTGGCTCAAATATGTGGCTTGAACATTATTGTATAGGTAATTGGTTTGGTCTTGGATTTTACCAAATTCATTTTTCATATGGCTCTAATCTAAGTCACTAATCGTGACAATCAACCAATACATATATTAATGTCCCTAATCTAAGTCACTTTTTTCTTTGAATAATAATTTGGAAAGGTATGCCTCTACCTTTTCTTTGTTACTGTGAAGTCAAGAAATTAATTTTTTTGTTTGAGGTGGATGATTTGGAAGAGGTCAGAGATTACTACCAAAACAGGGGTCGCTATGATGAACTGATATCTTTGATGGAAAGTGGCTTGGGATTAGAGCGTGCACATATGGGCATCTTTACAGAGTTGGGAATCCTATATGCTAGATATCGTCCAGACAAGCTCATGGAACATATAAAATTATTTTCAACACAACTCAACATTCCCAAGCTCATCTGGATTTGTGATGAGCAATAACACTGGAAGAAGCTTACATATTTATATATTCAATATGATGAATATGAAAATGTTGAAACCACAATCATGAACCATTCTCTCGGAAGCATGGGATCATATGCAATTCAAATATGTCGTAGTTAAAGTGGCCAATGTTGAGTTGTACTACAAGGTTGTTCACTTTTATCGGAAAGAACACCCATACCTTATTAATGACCTACTAAATTTCCTTGCTCTTAGAGTGGATCATACATGTGTGGTTGACATTATGCGTAAGGTATGACCCTTAATGCTAAATTTCTTGTATTTTAGATGCAGATGTGTTATTTGAAATGATTTCATGACTTTGTATGTGTTTTGTTGGATTTGTAATGCAGGTTGGGCACATTCATCTTATACAGACCATACTTGATTGCAATACTGAATCAACAATGTGGTTGTTGTTAATGAACATTTGAATGGAGTTTATGTAGAAGTGGAATATTATGACATGATTGTAAAATCTATAGATACCTAGTTGTAGTTGGGTGAATTCGGGGATTGGTGTTCCTTGCTTTGAGTGGGTGCTTAGCTAGATTCACGGATGGGTGTTCCTTGTTAATTGGGTGCTTAGCTAAATTACATTTTGTAATCGGTGGTTGTTGGTTATAAAATGAGTGGGTTTTATTCCCCATGAGGGTTTCCCACTTAAGCAAACTTTTTCTTGTCTTCTTTTCTCTTCTTGGTTACTTGTGTGTTGCATATGTTTTTAATTCGACGAGTTGCTTTTAGTGAATGTTTTTGAGAAGGGGATTAAGGTGTGATTTTGGTTGGACTAATTCACCCCCTTCTCGAGTGCTTGTGTTTCAAATTCCTACATGCCACTCACACGAGCTCCATTTTCAACAGGTTGTGATCTCCACGCCTTCGAAGTTCTTACAACCTCCAAGAACTTGTCTCACGAATCTCATCCCCCTTGCAAGACCACCTCCAAACAAATCCTCCTTCAATTGTTTTCCTCCTCAATTAGTCTTGGCACTTTGCTCTCAACATTTACAAAA
>CM031241.1:360509614-360577673 GCA_018340775.1 Taxus wallichiana var. yunnanensis | reverse complement strand
CATGAACCAAGGGGTGAGAGAAATGTTTCAATCCTCGAATCGTATGCATGAAGAATCATCTCCCCAACGAAACATGATTTTTCGATGGTGTGTCCTCATCGCAAATAAACCAGTCTACGTGGCGGTCATGTGTCAAGTGGCTCCCTTAATCAACATACCGCAGAGACATCTTTAGATGACGTGGATGGTTCACTTCGATCAAGCAAAGTGAACAAGAAGTCTTCATTCTCTCGATCGTCTTGTTGCTCAAGCAATGCAATATTACCTTTTCGGTGGGTCTTCTATTCCAGGTTCCCTTTTTCTCGTCCGTGATAGTTGTGAGAATGTCCTTGTAAGATTGTTGTTGTTGTGGTCCAGAGTTTCTTGATGAACCTTTCTTATAAGTGTTATACCAACAATCTTATAAGTCATGTCCTCTTTACAAATTGGACATCACTTTTCTCAGTTGATTGTCCCCATGATACCGATTTCGATCTCTGGGAATTTTGATAGATTTAGGTTTTCCTTTACCTTTTCCTTTCCATTTTGATGTGAAGATAGTGCCTCGCTCCTCTTCATCATCCTTATGTGCATTGCTTCCTCTTGTTCATAAAGAGGTTTACTAGCTTGTCAAAACTAATTGTCGTATCCGACAAGTTTAGAGTTGTGACAAAAATGTAGTAAGAAGAAGGGAGAGCTCTCGTAACAATAGAACGAGAGATTCATCTTTGACATCTTCTCCTAGGGCTAGAAGTGAAGCACGCAACTCAAACTCTTCTTAAGAAAGCTTCAATTTTCTCATTTTGCTTGAACTTCAACGTATGTAATCCTGACTGCAAATTTAGTATGACATTCTTGTTCTTGGCCTCATATATTGTGCTCGAAACTTATCCCATGCTTCTTTTCGCTGTTGTGGCATCTCGAATGTGGGCTTGCACATCGTCGGACACTCAAACAAGATGATGAGTTTTGCTTCTCGATCCGCTCTATCAAAGTGCCGTTGTTGTGTTGTCAGACGCTTGTTGATCTGGGTTAGAGTACCTAGTCCACAAGCAGGCTAGATTTCTTCAAACTCAAGTTGTGTCTTTATTTTTGTCTTCCATGCAAAGATATTGCTTCCTCCGAGTAATTGTGAATCCTAGGAAGAAAAAATTTGGGGGTAATGTGCCCATTTTGCGCAGAGATCACGGCTGTATGTGGTTTAGCTCTTATCACTCCGAGGTATTAGGTATCCCAATCTATATACCGTCAATCCGATATACCGAACATTTCTATATACGCGCTTCTTCCGATATACCTGGTGCAGTGCGTGGAAGAAGCTCTCCTATATACTATAAGTGTACGTGAAAGAGGCGTTAACGTACGTGAAAGAATTCAATACGTGGTACCAAGACAAGATCGATGGGGTCTATGCGATTATTGAGCACCGCTCAAAGAAATATCCTCATACGTGCGCGTAACTCTCGCTATATACTGGATAGTTTCTCGATCTGATTTATGTCTGAATCGTTCTCACGAGATGGATGGGATGGTTCATAGTGTGTGCACTGTGACCTTATTACTCCCCGTCGATTTATAGGGACGATGCCCAGCAGACGACGTTGTTGTAGCTATATTAGGTGTTAAGTGCAGAGTAGGTAAGTGACGGATTTACCGTAAGCGCTTCCCGAGGCACCGTATATAACGACGCCACGAATGAGATCTAGGATCTCGTGAGTGTTCTGTAACCAATTTTTTATTATTTTTATTACAATTCTGCTTTACTTTTTTTAGCAAGCATAAAGTTTGCGGGATTGACTATGACAACCTGCAAATTAGTACAATATGCAGATAGTATACAATTTACATTCAAAAACTAGACAATTTGAATCTACAGTAAAAATTTCTGCGTGGTCCTCTAAAGTGGCCTCCTGAGCCTGTAATACGACCCAAAATGCTAAAAATTGCAAGAAAATAGCTGAAAATGCAATTTTAGATGGGTCTCTTTTGCAAAAATGTCCAAAATGAAAACCAGGCCGAATGGGAGAAAAAAATTTACCCTAAATTAGGGATTTCTCCGCTAAATTGATTAGTTATAACTAAATTCAAAATCTGCTAAATTTAGCGGTCCACCAAAAATTTCACCAAATTTGGTAGTGGTTGAGGGGGGGATTTGACCCCTTGACCTCTCTTGATGGGAAGTGTCTTACTGAAAGTTATGCTAGCCACTTGGGCTAAGCTAAACAAGTACATATAAAGAGAAATTTATAATTAAACACTTCCAAACCGTAAACCATACCTCTTCATAAAACCACGGTTTTGGAAATCAGGTTTGAGTGAATTTTCCAGCAAATAGAAAAGTGACCAGCGGTTTTTGAAGGCGGTTTTAGGTGAAAGAAGGTGGTTTTGACCGTGTATAACACTTCTATCAATTTTCTCCCTCCTTTGAGCTTGCGATCTCTTCCTCGTGATTCTATACTCCTCGTGCTTGAATTGCAAAGACTATACACGTTTTACATAGATTTAATGGCGGTTTTGAAGAATTTGATTGTGGTGTTGCAAGGGATGGGGTGGGAAGTTGCGGGAGGCAACTCTGGCTCTCCTCTCTTTCAGCAAAAGCTTCTCCAATGCTCCTCAACCTCTTCTCGCAATCCTCAAATCTCCTTCAACTCCGCTCGAAACCAAATGTAGATTGAGAAAGCAGGGACGGAATAATTTTATTAATCTCAATCAACCAAAAATTACAGAGAATGGGCTGCAATATTTATAGATATTGCATGATGCCCAAATACACACAGAAGAATAAGTTGCACAGTGCAACCAAATGCCAAAGAATAAGCTTCCAATAACATCCAGGAAGCGTGAATTAGAAGAAAACAAATATATTTTTAAAACAATATAACAAGTATGAACAAAATACAAATATGGTTGATTAACCATATAACAAAATAACAATTATTATTTAATTAATAAAATTAATTAAATAATTTAAACTATGCATAATTAATATTAGGATAATAATATTTAATCCTAACATACACATAATGCAACAGGAACAACGTAAAGAAATACATTCGCAAGCCGATAAGCACATACTCACACTACACAAATGTCACCCATGGTAAGTGGCCCTCGTTGTTGGAAACTAACGAGAGGTCATTGATTGACCTCAACCTCTTGTGCCTCATCCTCCATTTGAAAGCCGTTAACTTAGAAAATTTAGATTTCGAGGCTCAATAGTTGCTAAGACATCAGTAATACCAAAAATGTGTTTGTAAGGAAAAAAAATTTATTTACGATTTTTAAATTTTGACTTTGACACTTTTGACACAATTTTTACACAACAAGGACTACATAACAAATGATGACTTTATGACACTTGACATTATAGACCATTAATCTTATTGACCACCAATTTGATGACTGGGAAACTATGAAAATTACACTACAATGGCTAAAAACATTTATTCATAATTATACACTTGTGACTCAACAAAAATACAATAATTTAATAATCTATACGTAATAGATTATAATATTTACACAAAACTTTACATAAAACAACACTTTACATAAAACGACACTTTAGTGATTATTTGACCCATTAAACAAAACTTATATACTCTTAAATATGACTCACAAGACAAAACCGAGCGTATTTGATATATTTTGATATATAGTGGGAATCCTTAAAAACAAATACCATGGAAAATGTATATTTTGATATATTTAAAGACCCTAAAGAATTAAAAATATAACATATCATAGCTACTTGAAGACGCCCACGTGGAATACAAAATGCAAAACAACATGATGGCATGGTCATGCACAATGGTGAAAGAAATGCCAACTCCTCAATTATGTGTATTACCTCTCGTATACTCAAATGGAAATTGTTTTATGTACGATACAAGATGATCGATTTGATCACCGAGTCATTTAGAGGAAACTACCTTATTGATCACGTTTTTTTTCTCGGGAATGACAAAGAAGAGATTTGAATAGTTCTAGTCTTGCATGGATCTGGTTTCGCACAAATTTTGCAAATATCCTCCTAAGTGCGTGCTCATATGAACATAATCCTCCACATGTCACAATTACGCAAGGACTACATACACATATATTTCTTCACCTTCAAGATGTTTAGCTAAGTCTCCTGCTTTTTTTTGCTAAAATTAACCTCAAGACTCCATCGCTCCGATACCAAATGAAATTGCAGCAGCAGATTAACACATGAAATTGTTAAGTTCTTCTATTTAGCATAGTAATTCCATCTATATGTAATACATATAGATAATGTCTCCTTGTAAATAGGTTACAACTTATTCCCTACAATATCTCAACAAATAACCTTCAAATCACATCGACAATATTATTGTTATTTGTAACAATAATATGCCTACTAACTCGAACAATAACCATGGTTGATTATGGGAGACTTCAATACTCCTTTAAATCCGTGGAGAAAAGTTTGGGGGAAGCTCGAATTTTCACTCAAGATGGAAGAGTTTGCTAGCTTCATTTCAAATCTTAATCTTATGGACATAGAGCTTCATGGTAATCAATTTACCCGGTCTAATAGAAGATTGGGGAGAACTTAATCCAAAGTTAAACTAGACAGAGCTCTTATTTCGCTAATTGGATCTTAGATCAGAATTTTCATCTTTCTTCTCTTCCCAGAATGGGCTTTGATCATAATCCTATTGTCCTAAATTTCTTCAATTGGACCAAACCTTTTCACTGCAATTTCAAATTTGAGAAAATGTGGCTCGAGCATGAAGATATTCTGGATAGAATTAAAGAGTGGTGGTATTGGGAAGGCACAGGGACGGCCCAATTCAGGCTTCTTCAGAAGTTGAAAAATGTTAAGCAAAAGGTTAGAATCTGGAATAAAGAGGTTTTTGGAAATATTTTTGAAAAGAAGAAAGAACTTAAGCAGCAGTTGGAAGAGCTTGAACTCAATGTTTCCTTGAAAGGTATGACTCTAGAGGATCATCAACAGGAAAAAAACTTCTCTCAGATCTGCATAATATAAACAACCATGAAGAATCCTTTTGGAGAATGAAGTCTAGAGCCCTTGGCTTAAAGCAGGAGACAGAATACAAAAAAATCATTTGACATCCCTCAAGCATAGAGCTTGTAATAGAATTACTGAGGTTTCTAAGGACAATGGGAACATTACTAAGGATTCTAAAGACATCAAAGAAGAAGCCCTCAAATTTTACAAGAATCTACTCACTGAGAATAATTCCTACAATGAACAAGCGGCCTCCTTTCTCTTAGACTCCATTCCTAATAATATAATACCTGCTGAGAGGTTTAAGAGTCTTTCCAAAACTGTCACCATTGAGGAATTGAAAAAGGTTGTTTTCACTTTAGAAGGGGATAAGGCTCCAGAGGCCCGATGGTTTTTGGAAAACTTCTACCAAAGATGTTGGGAAATATGCTCTGAAGATCTATTGAAATCATTAATGAGTTTTATAGAACTGGAAATCTTATCAAAGAATTAAATAATACACACATTGTGCTTGCTCCGAAGAAGTTGGATGCAAAGGACTTCAAAGATTTCAGGCCAATCAGTTTGGTTAATGTAATATATCGGATCTTCACAAAGATTCTAACCACTAGAATGCAACCTATTCTTATGGAGATCATTTCACAACAACAGAGCGGATTCATTCAGGGAAGAATTATTCAAGATGGAATTATCATGGTTCATGAAACAATACATTCTATGGATAAAAGTAAAAAGGCAGGGATGGCTATCAAGCTAGACATGCATAAAGCCTTCGACAGAGTCTCCTGGAGATTCATGGATGAGGTCTTATCCAAGTTTGGTTTTCAAAATAAATTCAGGAAAATCATTCACTCTTGTATTTCTACTTCTAGATTCTCAGTGGTTGTTAATGGGGAACCGGTTGGTTTTTTTGCCAGCAATAGAGGAATCCGGCAAGGAGACCCAATTTCCCCTCTATTATTCATTATAATGGTAGACAGTTTAAGCAGATCTATCTCCAAAGCTATTAGCATTGGCATGATAAAAGGCTTTCCTCCAACTTTTGCAATCAAGTATCCTCCCACCAATAGTTTGTTGATGACACTCTGCTTCTTCTGATGGCCTCAATAATTGAGGCAAAGGCTATCAAAACTATCCTTAGATTTTATGAGGAAGCCTCGGGGCAAAAATTTAATTTTGACAAAAGCTCTATATATTTCTTCAATACTCCTATGGAAAGGCAAAGAAAGATTGCTAATATTCTAGGATGCACTATTAATTCTCTTCCCACTACTTATTTAGGTTTACCTTTAAGTACTGGCAAGATTTCTAATGAGGTCTGGAATGATCTTATTAAGAGATTTCAAAAAAAACTGGCTGGCTGGAAAGGAGCTCTACTTTCAAGCACAGGCAAGTGCTTATTGATAAAAAGCACGCTTCAAAACCTGCCTATTTACATCATGTCAATGTTCAAAGATACCAAAGAATAAAGTGTGACGAACAATATTGAAAAGATTCAAAAGCACTTTTTATGGCATGGTACTGAGGATAGGTTCAGGTATCATTTAGTGGCTTGGGAGCAGGTATGTAAACCAAAGAGGCTTGGGGGGTTAGGTATCAAAGATATCAAACATATGAGTGCTGCCCTTATTGCAAAGTTAGGTTGGAGACTTATAAAAGAACACAAGCCTTGGACAGAGTTGGTTAAGATCAAATACCTTTCAAACCAAAGCAAGATTTCCTTTATTTCTGATCAGTCTCTTCCGAATGGTTCTATTTTCTGGAACAATCTTCTTCACAGCAGACATATTCTCTCTCAGGGGTGTAGCTGGAAGCTTGGGGATGGGCAAGACATTAACTTCTGGACTGATAAATGGACTGATTTTAATTGGATTTCTTCTTATGGACACATTAAAGACAACTTAATTACAAAGTATGGACACAAAATACAGGGATACATTGAGGTGGATGAAAACAAAAGAAAATGGAAACAGTTAAAAGTGGAGAAGGATAATGTACAGTCTGATGTTTCATCTTTACAAAATCAACTTTCTCTAATCCATATTAGTAATCAAAATCTTAAGGATGAACTCATCTGGAAAGATTCTTTTCGATGGGAATACTCAATTAAATCAGATACAATTCTTTCTTTGCCTCTATTGAAAGTGAAATTAAGTGGCATAAGTTGTGGATACTGAGCTAACCCTAGAGTGAACTTTTTCGGTGGCTCATCATTAAAGGCAAGATTCTGACTAATGACAACCTCATTAAGAAGGGATTCATCATGCCGAATAGATGTTGCATGTGTCAAAAAGAGGCAGAAGACATAAAACATTTATTTCTTCATTGTGAGTACGCTTCCAAAATTTGGCATCTTGTTTTTGAAAAATTTAATCAGAAATGGATCTTTCCCCTTACCTGTCTTCAGGCCTGGGAACAATGGGACTCTCCGTATAAGCATTGTGTGGTGAAGAGATTGTGGCAACTTGTTTTACCTCACACTATGTGGCGAGTTTGGAAGGCTCGTAATGATGGCATTTTCAGAAACACTAGAAAGGCATGTAACAAAGTCTACAAGGAAATTATCATTGTTGTGCAGGATAATATTGCTAGATTTAAACCTCCTAAAAATAGACTTTACCCTGAGAAAGAAGAATACATTCTGACTGATTGGAATATTGACACTGCCTTCAAAAAGAATAACAATGGTATGGATAGAACCACCGTCCGATGGACTAAGCCTCCCAATGCTTGGCATAAGTTAAATTTTGATGGGGCCTCAAAAGGCAATCCGGGAGACTCTGGAGGTGGAGGAGTCATCAGAGATCAAAGAGGCTGTTTTGTTGCTACTTTTTCTAGGAAAATGGGTAGGAAAACTAATCATTACTCTGAAGCTCTTGCTGCTCTATGGGGAATAAGGCTAGCTAGGGATTGTAATATTCTGAATATTATAATTGAGGGTGATTCTCTGAACATCATCAATCTCTTAAACAAAAAGCAACACCCCAGCTGGTCAATTAGAGATTTCATTGTTGAAGCTACTGATATATGCAAGAGTTTTGAAAATGTTAAAATCACTCACACCTATCGGGAAGGCAATAGGGTCGCAGATGGTTTGGCAAACTTTGGAGTTACCAATACTTTTCAAACTTGGCTAAGGGGGGATTCTACCCATTCAAGTTAATAAAGACATAATCAATGATCTACATGGCCGAGAAAATCATCACTAATGGCTGTAATGTTGATGCTAATGAGCGGATTCTTAAGTACAGAATGATGACATCATATAAGATTTGTGTGATTGATGAGATTTGTGTGAACTGGACAGCCATCATTTCTTGTCATAGGGAGAACGCCAAGGAGTGGGTCACTAATTACAAAGTATGGTCTAATAATTACATCTTCTTTCACGGAAGGGAAAGATTCAAAAACAAAGTTAAGTCTGCTACGCATAGTGCTAACATCTTTACCATTGAGAGTAGAATCAGTGGAAAAATGGGGGGTCCGCCATGCAAAATAGAGCCCACCCACAATCCAGCATGGAAAGAGGATGCTGTGCTCTAGAACTACCTTCAAATTGGGGGTCCTGGTGGCAAATTTGATAGAAAGGATTCAAGGTTTTGATCAAGATATTTCTATTAAATTCGCACAGGGATGGAAGAATCGGGTTGTTAAATACAACAACATGGAGGTTGAGATCACGGAGGAGCTCATCACCCAGATCACTGGGACTCAGTCTTGATGGCACCAAATTCTTCAATAAGAAGGTAGACAGGGAGGTGGAGACAAAGAAATTCCTGGACGATGGGGAGAATCTTGAGTTTGTGACAGCCGCATCAAGTTGGCTTCGATTCCTGAGCCTTTTACTGAGCTAGCCAGATGGTTGTTAGGTATGTAACTCTTGAAGGGAGATTTGTTACTATACCTCAAAAGCATTTGATATTTCTTAACCACTTTCATAGAAATATAACCATCAGCTTCCCTCACTACTTGATAAACTCGCTGGAGAAATCCGTTAGGGAAGTGCAAGAGCCATTCTAGGGTAGTCCCTCTACATCAAGGGCTAATTCTGCTTATCCATCATCACTGCTCAAACTGTCCCCGCGTGAATCCTGCTCCACCCTCTTCCTCCATTCCTCCCCCTGCTCACACCGCCTTCATTCCCCCCTGCTCGAAAGGAAGATTGAAACTGCTACATCTAGCAAGAAAAGAAAGGGCATGAAAACTAAGATCCCTACTTCTCAGAGGGTTCTTAGAAGCCACAAAGACCTAGAGCTTGCTGAGAACCTCCTGCACATCAGCCAACCGATGGAGGAGCCTAAGGAGGAGGATTTGATGGTCAGAGTGGACAGGATGGAAAAGGAAATACAAGAGCTCAAAAGGGTTATCAAAAATATGGAAAAAGCTAAGGGAAAAGGAATACTACAAAATGATGATGAGGAGGGGGTTATTGCTGAAGTATTCAAGAAGTTACAGTCTTTGGATGGCAGAATGGGAAATGCAAAAAGTCGTAATGACTGCATCCTATCTGCTCTTAAAAGTATTTATAATTTCATTGAACAACATGTTCATAGTGTATGCAGCCTAAGCGGGATTAATGAAGACATTTGGGGCCCCAAAGAGAAAAGGGATATGGCAATTGCTCAGGTGGATCTGAAAGACTCTTCTCAGGCCACAGCCATTGCTTTCTTTATCTCGCTGCAAGTGATCAAAACCAAGATTGACAGGGCTATCAAGTAACGTGGTGTTGTGCTGTTGTTTACTGGCTGCGAAGTTGCTGATGACTGGCGGATCTGGAGCTATTTTTTGGTGGAGATATTCTATGATAGATATCTATTGTTTTCTTTTTTGATCTCTTCTGCTATTTTTGGATCATTGTACGTCTGGATCCTTTCTTCTAATTTGTTGTTTTATCTGGCTGATGAGCCCTCTGAGGTTGGTTGTTTTCCCTTCTCTCGGGTTGTTTTCTCTCACTTCGATATCTCGGCTTTTGAGCCCTTTTGTATATAAGGTATAGTCCCTTCAAAACTATTTTCCTTAATAAATATAAATATATATATATATATATATATATATATATATATATATATTCTAGCAAGAAAACCCCACACTTTACATGTCTCTAAAATTATAGGTAAACACTATGGTTCATAATTACATGATTGAATCAGTTTTTACCCTCACTTTGTAATGCCTAAGAAAATTATTGATAACATACGCCTTAAGTATAATCTAGTTTCTAAAGGTGTTATTAACTTGATGTCTTAATTGTCAACATTTTAGGAGTGATAAAAGATCTTGAGTTAACCCTTCATGATTGTCTAAGCCTAACCATAATTTAATAAGTAAATTATTGACCTACCTGATATTGTGCATTCCGATTTTTCCTATGTGATATTTCACAATTCTAAGGTAGGTGGTTCTTTTTTCCTCTCTTTATATTCTCACATATTCTAGATATGGTACTATATTTACCATCAAATTTGAGCCAATATGTTTCTTACCATATCAAGTCCCTTATGACCCTACTCCTTTCCAATACAATTACATTTATGAAGATGAAAAGTACATTTGGATTCTTAATTCACATTCTCTCAAAGTTTAGTTCTTGGTCTATTTTTAGATGAATGGGCCAAGGAACATTATGAGTTTGATCCTTATAACACAATTCAGAAATTGACCAAGGAGCACTTACTACATTCATGAAGAGGATTCCATTTACTACCCCAATGTCGCAATAAGAAGAAAAGGATGTTTTGGATTATGGAAGATGTTATTTGATGGTTCTAGAAGAAGAAATGGAGTCATGGTGGGTGTAGTTATATTTTCTCCAATAGATGATAATATTTTTTTCTCATAGGCTATAATTTATGTGTGAAAATAATGTACGAAGTATGAAAGAAAGATCATGGTTTGATTATTGGAAAAGAACAAATCAAGGCCTTCATGGGATACATAATTGGTCATCCACCAAGTCATATGGAAATGTCTTATCAAGAATAGAGCGAAAGATTTTGAAATATTATAGACATAGATTTTGGGGACCTTTTTAAAAATTGATATTATAAACCTTGTTTGGTGTAAGGAAGCTTAATAAATAAGTAGAATAGATGGTAACTATCGATCAGAAAGGTTTCACTAGTCAAGATATCAAAAGGAAATAAACAACATGTTAAGATGATTTTAAGACCATCAATTCTAGATAATGAAGTCATTTGGAAAATATAAAGTAGTGATGAAGAAAAAAGAGTTCAATTTATCCAAAATGAATTTGAGTTATCCTCAAAATTACAATAAGATTTATATGAGAAAAATGATGATCAAATAATTTAGATAAGGATAAACAAATTACGAAAGGGTTGGTCACTCTTGAACACATTTTCAGTCTTGATGATGAGTTTAGAGGAGAATAAAAGAATATAACAACAAAACAAGAGGACTTCTAACTAGTCATTATAGGTACAAGACAAGGATCTATTCTTAGAAAGGTATGTGATCAAGTGAACATCAAGTTTTTATCTCCTTACGAGGTGTTAGAAATATAATGATGTATTTGTTATCTCAATATGCATGGTTGTGAAGATTTGGTAGATTTTACTATTCTCTCTCTCTCCTCAGGTGGATACACAATGGAAACACATCAGGAACTACACCTTTATGGTATCCCAAATGTGAGGTGAATCTCCATATTTTAAGGGTCCATTGTTTTCAAAGGAAACTCTAACAAAAAAAAAAAAGATAGACTAAAGGTTAGTTAAAGAAAACTTAAAATAGAAAGGGGGTCATACACTTAAGATGGATTATTAGAGAATTTTGATATGAATATGTACATTAAAATGGATAATAAAAGAAACAAACTTACACAAACTAGAGGATTTTACATAATGAAATTCCAAGGAAAAGTAATGTGCAAAAATCCTATTAAGGAATGGCTCACAATAAACATATTACAATATGCATATTCACACTAAAATAACAACAATGACCAATTCTTGTAAAAGGGCAGGTAAGCATTAGTTTGATACTTAATAAATTCAGTGGAAATATCACAAGAATGACTACCTTGAAAAGCACAATATTGGAAAGTCCGGAAAATCTTTTTGGAAAGTCAAAACACTTTCTTATTTCGGTGGCACTCTCTAAAAAAGATGTAGCACTTAGTTACATTAATGTAATCTCCCTAATGCTTGAAAAACACTAGCATATATAATAAAATGAGGTGGAGCTGAAACTTCGCATCAACTTTAATTACAACATCAGTCAAGACCCATTTGGAGGTAATTCCAATGCAAGTTGACATGTAAAAAAGAAAAGATAACTTAATAGGATAAATTTAGGATTATCCTTTTGAACAAAAAGATTTAAAATAATGGTTTCATGTAAACTTAGCCTCAAAAAATTTAAACAAATATCTTTCCCCATCATATTCTATATTTTACCATGTAAAAATAACTATTTTTGTCCTTCATAGTCAAACTTGGAATAACTCTGAGTTAATACAGTCTCAAAAATGGGGGTCAAGATTGTTTTATCCTTTTTTTCCTATCAAACATCATCAATTTTTATTTAAATGATTACATCACGAATATTAGGATGAGAGCTTTCCAACAAGACCAATTTTTTTGAATTTAGAGTTGTAGATCGAAAGATGTGGCCATTTGAAAATTTACATGTCGGGATGAACATGAGAGTGGCATGTTGTGGCCTCTAATTTGCTTGGGGATTGAGTTTTCTCACATGTACTTTGATTTTTAATTTGACATATGTCCACCTTCACTAGTTGGCTCATGGGATTAGGCTTTACTTACTTTCTTTTACATTTTTCTTTATGAAGGTCTATCTTATTAAGAAATATGAGACACCGAAAAAATTCCCATGTTCATTCATTATGTCAAATTGTCATTACCTTGTATGTTCCTTTAGAAATGTGAGCCAATAACAAGGCTCCACATTTATTTTTGATTCACCTTTTGAATAGTCCCTAATTGACCATTGTGAAATATGATCAAATTAGAAAGCTCCACATAGTTTGAATGTCATCCTTTTGATAGCCATATCTGCACCCCGAAACATTAACCAATGAGGAGGCTCCACAAACTTTCACAATGTCATACTTTCTTTCACTCCACTAACAAATGTGAAACTTAAACCAATAGAAGAAGTCCACACTTTCACAAATTAGACCTTTGAAGGGGTTTTACAAAAGAAAACTAATGAAAGGCTCCATGAAATTTCACAAATCGCTCGACTAACAATTTTGAAGCTTAAACCAATAAAACATCTCCACGGCCTTCAAAATTTACTTTTGACCGAGTTTTACGAATTGCAAGCTAATAGAAAAGCTCCATGTATCTCTGTCTTTTGGCTTTAAATTTTTCACTGTTGGCTCCAAAGGATGTTTCCATGTATCCCTTTCCCTTGTTGACCACATCTCGACACCTGAAAATTTATAAATTGCACCTTATTTTGTGGCCTTATGTCCATCGAGACCATCTCGCTCAAAGTGTGACATGTAATTCGCCACGAGCCCCCGTCTCGAATCGTAGATCCGCCACCACGTAGCCCTTATCTTGCTGGAATTGAAATTTGATAGCCAAATGAACGTTACATAGATTTTATAAAACCCACCAATGAATTGGATAATTTTCCCATGGGTTTTTGAATGCCAATAGTCGGTGCTTTTAAAAGGAAGAATTTGACTTCCATTTAACCATCCTAAACCTAAAAATGGTTGAGTTTGTTTTATTCAAAAATAAAACTCATGTGATCTATGCTTTGTCAAGAGATGCTTTAAATGAAGATTTTTCAAGTAGGATCTCCACAATTATAGTCCTTAGCTCATGTAATCCATTAATATAATTTATTTCCAGGAACTCGTTCTTGATCAAAATATTCTTTCCAAGCTCCACGTTTTTATAGATAACTTACATCAAACTGAAATAACAAATCTTTCTTCTAGATTGGGCTCATGATTTATAATGAAAAGCATTAACTGTCAAGATAATAGAAGCTCTAAAATATGTTGTTCTTCCATTTACAGCCTGCATGTCTTTCTCAAAGCTATATAATCTGAGAAACAAAATTTTCAAGTTGACTCTCTTACACATGTGCAATAAATTTAAATAGTATTCTCATGGAATTATGAAGATCTTAAGGGTTTTTACTCCAACATTGTTCTTCATACTATACATATTGATCCTAGTGCCAAGAAAACGAAATAACAAAGGCTTATCAATCCCAAAGTTGAGCCCCTCATGAGAAAAGAGTTAAACAAACTCATTGAGGAAAAAAATATATTCCCACCAAATATTCCTCTTTAGTGGCTAACTTGGTCCCCTGTTAGAAATAAAATGGATAAATTAGGGTATTCATGCATTTAAGGGACTTGAAGAAAGTCTCTTTAAAGGATCATTATCCTCACCCTCTCGTGGAACAAATTTTGTAGATAGTAGTAGGAGCTGAAATATTTTCTATGCTTGATGGCTACTTAGGTTTAAATTAGATGAAAGTTAGAGAAGATGATCAATATAAGATTGCATTCACAATCAAATTGGGAACATATGCATATGAAAATAATCACTTTGGTTTATCAAACGTGGGTGGCATAATTCAAAGAGCAATGGATATATTTTTAAAAGATATTTAAATGATTTCGCCTTGTCTATTTCGATGATATCACTCTTTTTCAAAGGAGAGAAAAGACCATATCAATCATCTCGATAAAATTTGGGTATCTCTTAAATCCAAGAAGTGTATTCGTGTAATCCCCGTGGTAATCTATTGGGTCACATTATTTTTGTTATCCCTTTTTGAGTTCATTGATAAAACAAAAATAAAAAATCAAATTTTCATGATGATGGTCCTGTTAAAATCTGTTTTTCATTCTAATTATATCCTTGAAAATGCCTTTTTCATGCCTTTTGTCGATTTCGTAGGTTTCCCATGTATTTTACATGTTTTTGTAAGATTCTTTCCACCCCAAAAAACCTGACACACTATATCCTTTTAGGTTTTGGGTTCTAATTACATCGGAACATCTTATTTGGAAAACACATGCATCATGTCATGTGTTTCCCAAACCTCGAACCCCAAAACGTTGTAGTGTCGGGATATTAGGTTTTCAGACATCATAACATAAGTAATCAATTTACATGTCACATTTTGATTGCTTTTCAAACCTAAACCCTTACTTCCTTTTGGTCTTCTTTGTATCGTATTTTGACGATCCAATTACACATTTGCATGTCATGTATTATGCAATCAAACCTCTTCCCATGAGTCAACGTAATAAATGTCAGGGTGGAGTTAGTGGCCCACACGTGTCATCTTATATGTAATTAATGTTATTTCATTTATAAATAAGTAGGATTTCCATGTCATTTGTAGATTTGTACTTCCTCCGAAATTTGGATTTTCCTTTTGTTTTCGCATTGCACAAACCCGATTGGCATTTTCTTGGTATTTTTAGTCAATTTTCTTGGATTTCAACTTCTAGTTCTCCTTTTTCGTAAGTGTATTTCTTATTTTCTATTCAAATTTTCATTTTAGGAGGTTTTTATTTTGTTTTGATGTTGTTAAGTATAATTAGTAGTAGCATCCGATAGAAGATAATGGCGCTACCAGTACGATGCCACCAATAATGTATAGTACGGTAATAGTCAAAAGTACAATAGGAATGTTGTGGTAAAAAGTAAATATTTGTCGTAAGTGGTCCGGTAATGTTAAAATGTCAAAGTTGGGGTAAGTAGAGAAGTAGGGTCTACATGATTAGGAATTAGAAATATTATATTAGTAATAAGGACAAGGAGTGAGGTCATAAATATTTTGTGTATTTTATTTGTAAAAAGTCTAAAAATGTGGAACCCATGTGAAATGATAAGGTTTATCTTATCTTAAAAGATAAGCTTACATGTACAGATAAGAGTTAAGGTATGGAATATGATTCGTCAGAGTAGATTTCTTATCCTATCTTAGAGATAAGATGGATAAGCCTGGAAGTTCTATAAATAAAGAGGCCACCCCCTCATTTAGCATAGAAGGAAGTAGTGAGAAATATTATATGAGTAAGTGTGTAAAGGAAGCCATCATTTTGAAGGTGTGTTAAAGAAGCCATTAAGAGGTGTAATTGTGAAGTTTCTCCCATAGTTATTATTGGAAGGCAAGTGAAGTCAGTAACACTTGAAGTACCTCATGGGTGAGATTGTAACAATTTCATGTTGATATTATAATTTACACTTATATTTCAGATTTATCATCATTCCTTCTTATCATAGTCTATGGTATTCTTGTGTTATGTTTGTTGTTGTGTTTCCAGATTACATCCACCAAACTAAAAGTTGTGCATTAGTAAATAATCATAGCACGAGGAGTTCCCGTGAAGAATTATCATAGTGCCGGATTGGTGATGACATTTTGGTTCCGTTCACGGACCATTCCTCGTTGGTGGATTTTCTGGAGAGATATTCCCACTTAGTCAGAAAACATTTGGAGGGTAACCTTGTTTTTACTATGCATAGTAGTTACCATGGTAAAGTCACTTTTTACCATGAATAGTATTTACCACAGTAAAGTCACTTTTTACCGTGAATAGTATTTACCGCAGTAACTTCACTTTTACCGTGAATAGTGTTTACCACAAGAAATTCATTTTTTTACCGCAAAGAAGTCAAGTTTTACCATAGTTTACCGTGGTCTATTTCTAGTAAAGGTGTAAAGTCACTTTATATAGTGATTCCAATTATTTGTGCACATAAGTCTTGTTGATTGACTTGTGGGTTGGTATTTCACCGTGGTTACTTTAAAAATGGGGAAGATTCCTATTTTTTCAGCCCAATCTAATGAAGATGCTTCCTCTTTCATTCAAGAGTTTAAACGATCTTGTATTTGTAATGGCCTTATAAGAAGGGAACAATGGACTGAATTTTTTCCTACCTTTTGGATGGTTCAGCCCTTAGGTGGTTTCAAACACTAGGTGATAATGTGAAAAACTCATGGGATTTATTAACTCGAAAGTTTTCAAGAATTTGGTGAACAAAAAAATATGCAGATCTCATGATCGATATCACAAAGCTATCCCAAGGAGAGAAGGAGAAGATAAGGGATTATCATGCTCGTGTTCTAGAGCTAAGGAGGAAGCTCGATGCCCGATCCGAAGGAAGGATTAGCGGATGGGTTGATGAATGGCATGGATAATCTCTCTCTCGTAAGCACTTCATTCTTGGGATGAAGCGAGATCGACAACGAGTGAAGTATGACCACCCAAACTACCATGAACAAGCAAAGGAGATTACAAGAAGGCAAGAAGAAAGCATGGAAGAGGAGCCCAAAGAAATTGTTGCTAAAGTAGAGCCTACACCAACACCTTTGGTCCGTAATCCACAACCACTTGGTGAGCACAAATATTTCTCCTAGTACATCTACCGAGTATGAAGATCCGCTCAGAAGATGGGCCGCTTAACTATTAATCTTCTTCAAGGAAAAGAATTTAGTTCTCAGGGAGGAGATAGAGGTCCAAAAAGAAATATTTCTGAAGTCATATGTTATGGTTGTTATAAAAAGGGTCATTATAAGTATAATTGTCCAGATAGAGCTTCTACATCTGGTACAAGAGATAATGATAAAGGAAAAGCACCTGTGAATTCTTTTGATGTAGTAGATAAGAGCATAAATAATGAAGTAGATGTGTTTGTAATAAAAAAGAAAGAAAGAAAAAGATAACCAAGATGGAAATGATCCTAAGAAGATGAAAGGAGAAACTAGTAAGAAACATAGGAGAAGAAAGTTGGGTGTGCAGGATTTTCTGATTTCACAGGGACAAGGACCATACTCCATCTTAGAAGATCTGTCCAAAAGGCCTACAAATATTACATATGGTCAACTCTTGGCTATGTCTTTTGAGAAGAGGCGGGAGCTGTGAAGTGGACTCAATGCTCGACGAAGGAAGGAGGTTGAGGTCCCTATTTTGGAGGCAGAGGTGGATCCCTACGCTCCACAAGCTGAGGTATTATGTAATGGTATTTCAATTCATGATGTCTTAGTTGATGGAGGTGTTGCAGTTAATGTAATGACCGAGTCTGTAATGAATATGTTGGGTTTAAAAATTGATCGCCCTCAACACTTATGTTAAGGTCATTAAATAAGGGAAAACTAAACCTAGAAGGTGTAGTTTCAAATGTGGCAATATCTCGTTATGGGTGTGTATGTGTGGTAGACTTTCAGTGTGATGAAAATGGTACTGTTGCATACCCAATGTTGTTGGGAAGACCATGGCTAAGGAGAGTTCATGCAAGAAACTACTGGAATGAAGGCTTCATGACACTTGGACGTGGTAGAGAGAGGGTGAAGATAAATGTGATCCCTCGGCATCATAAGGTAGAACCTGTGGATTCAAGTGATGAAACCGATGATCGACATCCTCTCGATTACTCTAGTACCAGTGAAGTGGACACAGAAGATGAAGAAAGTGAGGTTGATGTTTTCGGTCATGGATATCCTTCCAGTCACACCGACTCATGAACCCATAAAATTATCTGAAGAAGAAATTGATGATCATCTCCAACAAATAAAGATTGGTGATGCTGTGATGGAGAGTGAGAAGGAATCCTACCTCCAGCTCTTTCGAAGGTACATACACATATTCACTTTTGATTACAAGGAACTCCATCAAGTAAGTTGGGTAGAACATTCTATTGAGCTGGTAGATGGTGCTAAGCCCATAAAGCAAATGCCATATAGAATGAATCCTAATTTTTCCAAGACTGTAAAAGAAGAAATAGATAAGTTGCTTGATGCAGGATTCATATTTGCTGTGGAGAATTCAGAATGGGTTTCTCCCATTGTGATCTCAATAAAAATAATGGGAAGCTACATTTGTGTTGATTATAGGAAGCTCAATAAGGCAACAAAGAAGGATCATTACCCTCTTCCATTCTCAGATCAGATCTTGGATGAAGTAGCTGGCCAGAGTGCTATAGTTTTGCTGATGGATATAGCGGATACAACCAAGTTCGTATAGTAGAGAAAGATCAGCTGAAGACCACGTTCACCACTCCTTGGGGAACGTTTGCTTATAGAGTTATGCCTTTTGGGTTGTGTAATGCTCCAAGCAACGTTCCAAAGATTTGATGAATAGGTGTTTGAACCCTACATTGGGAACTTCATCGAGTATTTTTGGATGATTTTTACATCTATGGGAGCAAGATGGACCACCTGCACTGATGATGGAGACAACATTTCAAAGGTTAGATGAAGCACAAGCCTCACTAAACCCTACAAAGTGTGTCTTTGGATGTTCTAAAGGTGTTTTGTTAGGGCATGTCAGTATCCAGAGATGGTATTGTATCGATCCCGATAAAGTTTCAAAATCAAAGAGTTACCATTTCCTATGAATAGAAGTAAGTTGAGATCATTTTTAGGCCATGTGGGTTACTATAGAAGGTTCATCAAGAATTTCTCAAAGATTACACATACCACTAACCCAGCTCAAGAAGGATGTTACTTATGAACCAGAAATAAGGCGCATGAAGCTTTTGAACAATCAAGGAAGCCCCGTGTCTTCACCTATTTTAAAGAATCCAGATTGAGCAAGCCATTCATTGTGTATACCGATGCCTCGTGATGCAAGCACTAGAAGTACTGAGCCAAAAGGATGAAAATGGGAATGATCATCCAATTTACTTTGGGAGCGCACAAATGAGCAAAGGTTGAGGTAAATTATACAGTAATAGAAAAAGAGGCTCTAGCTATCATTTTTGTTGTAAAGAAGTTTAGAAATTACTTGCTAGGAAGAAATTTATAGTCAGAATGCATCATCGTGCTCTAAAATATATGTAAATAAGCCTAACCCATCGTGGAGGATAGCAAGATGGATAATTTTGCTACAAGAATTTGAATTTGATATTATAGATAGGCCAGAAAGAAGCATGTCAATGCAGATGCACTCTCTCGAGCCTATGATGGTTTAGGTTCATCTTGTGATGATGATGATTTCTAGATGCAACATTGTTATCCTCGACACAATCCCTAGTGAATACATAGATATTTGGAATTATCTGAATGAATTCAAGTTTCCTGATGGTGCCAATGCAAAGACTAAGAGGAAGATTACTCAAGCCAGTCATCCATATTCTATTTTGCATGGAGTATTATTTCGAATAGACCTGATGGACAATACAAGAGGGCAAGTTGGACGTGATCAAGGGAAGGAGCTGATAGAAGAATTCCACAATGGTACATGTGGAGGACACTTCTCTGACAACTTACAACAAGAAGGATCTTGGATGCAAAGTTATCACGCCCACTCTTTTTAGAGATTGTTATAATTATTGTAAGACATGTGATATTTGTCAAACACATGGTAACCGTAAGACTTCATCACTCCATTATGCCCTATTCTTCCACTGGTCCCTTTGAAAAGTGGGGAATAGACATTGTAGGTCCACTTCCAACTACCCCACGCCAAAATAAGTATATTAGTAGTTGCCATGATTATTTAACCAAGTGGGTCAAGCTAGGCCATTGAAAACAACTTCCATGGATGAAGTGGCAAGGTTCATATATGAACGCATTGTCACCAGATTTGGTTGTCCATTAGAAATTGTAATAGATCAAGGAAGCCACTTCATTAATGAGGTGGTAGAAGCCCTAGTCAATAAGTTTTCTATTAAGCACAGAAGGAAACAACATACAAGCCAAGCACAAATGGACAGGTGGAACGAACAAATTTTGTGTTGTGTCAAATTCTAGCAAAAGATGCAGCCTTGCAGGTACATAAGTGGGATAAAAGGATTCATGCAACATTGTGGGCATATAGGGCAACATCAAAGTCAGCAACATGATACTCCCCATTTCAGTTGGCTTATGGCATTGATCCAGTTCTTCCTATTGAGTTTGATATTCCCACTGTGAGAGTTATGAAAAATGAAAGGATGGATGAAAGTGATTCAATAAAAGAAAGGTTGGTACATCTTCATTTGCTAGAGGAAATGAGGGAAATAGCGAAGGATACAAGCTATAAGAAGAAAATGAAGTAGAAGGAATACTTTGATCAAAAGATCCGTTGGTCTCCATTTCATGTGAATGACTTGGTTCTAGTATATGATTCCATATACAAAAAAGAAGACAGAGAAAATTTCTTCCAAAATGGATGGGGCCCTACAAAATAATAGCAAATGTGCATGAAAATGGTACATATCGACTGGAGGAATTGGATGGCACTCCCATTACGAAATGGGTCAACCACGACAAGTTAAAGATTTTCCAAGCACCAGAATAGTCTACTCCGAGGATGGAGTAGAAGCTAGGAAGGGGGAAGATGTCGACACTAAAATTTTCCTCCGTAATTTCTATTTCATTAATGTATGTATTAGGAATAGGATGTTGTTAAGTATAATTAGTAGTAGTGTCCGATAGAAGATAACGGTGGCGTTGCCAATACGAACGCCGCCAATAATGTATAGTACGGTAATAGTCAAAAGTACAATAGGAATGTTGTGGTAAAAAGTAAATATTTGTCGTAAGTGGTCCGGTAATGTTAAAATGTCAAAGTTGGGGTAAGTAGAGAAGTAGGGTCTACATGATTAGGAATTAGAAATATTATATTGGTAATAAGGACAAGGAGTGAGGTCATAAATATTTTGTGTATTTTATTTGTAAAAAGTCTAAAAATGTGGAACCCATGTGAAATGATAAGGTTTATCTTATCTTAAAAGATAAGCTTACATGTACATATAAGAGTTAAGGTATGGAATATGATTCGTCAGAGTAGATTTCTTATCCTATCTTAGAGATAAGATGGATAAGCCTGGAAGTTCTATAAATAAAGAGGCCACCCCCCTCATTTAGCATAGAAGGAAGTAGTGAGAAATATTGTATGAGTAAGTGTGTAAAGGAAGCCATCATTTTGAAGGTGTGTTAAAGAAGCCATTAAGAGGTGTAATTGTGAAGTTTCTCCCATAGTTATTGTTGGAAGGCAAGTGAAGTCAGTAACACTTGAAGTACCTCATGGGTGAGATTGTAACAATTTCATGTTGATATTATAATTTACACTGATATTTCAGATTTATCATCATTCCTTCTTATCATAGTCTATGGTATTCTTGTGTTATGTGTTGTGTTTGTTCCATCCACCAAACTAAAAGTTTTGCATTAGTAAATTACATCCACCAAACTAAAAATTGCAATTGATAAAATACCCCCCGGTTGTTTTCTTTCCATCTTTCTGCTCAATGCCTAGAGTTCATCTCTCGCATGTTCCAATCATTATGACTCGATATAAGGTCTATTCAAAATCAAATTAGTGAATTTGTGGTCATGAGTTAGAGACCAATTATTTTTATGATATTCTTAAGCTTCCTAATTTCACCACGTATGTCAAAATAAATACTAAAATAGCTCAATAGCAGTCTTGGGATGCAAGTATGGATGATTGTATCACCTATGAACACGTCCCCAATAAGAAATACTTGGTAAAACCCAAGCCTTATGTGTTAAGATTACCTAAGAGCATACCATTTTAAAGTTATTTTCTTCATCCTCAAAATAGATGACATCATCACACTTTTGATCAAAGTTTTGGACTCCCTAATCTAGAGAATTCTAAGGATGGATGTATCATTTCTCACCATTATAAAGAAAAATGAGTAGTTCTTTGATTAAGTGTGTATTCATTAGTGACACAACTGACTTTAGCCAATTGAGAGATATTGACTACATGTAAGCTTTATATGATTTCTTATGTTGTTGATCTAATTTTTCTTTCCTTTTCAAGTTAATGAATTAGTACTAAACAAAATTAAATAACTCCAAAATGTAAGGGTTTAAGGTACCTCGAAGTATGATAGATGCAAATGGACAATGAGGGCGTAAAGTGAATGTATTTTCATTAAGTTTGATAAACCTATAAAATAAGAAAGACTACAAAGAAAATGTATTAAATGATAGATGGGGGTTTCCTAACGAATTTGAATCCAAGAAGTGTTAACTTCCTTGGTGGATGTCAACCCCGTGTTTGATAAAATAGGATAAAAGAAATGATAACAAATAGGATAATATGCATAATCTAAGGCACACAGAAACTGAAAATATAGAAATGTAAGGCACATACAAATATGATCTAAATTGACATAAAATAAAGTTACATGGGAAGGTTGATGGATACCGAGGCTATAGAGGTCCAATTGATGGTGACACAAAGAGGAAATGGATGAAAGAACAATTATAAATGCATATCTAGATATTCGAGTGGAAAAAGGTAGACCTAAGGATGTTGGGGCTTTGTGTTGACCGGTATAACACGCAGAGAAATATAACGAGACAAAAATAGAAGGGTGTGAGGAAATAGGGATCTAAGTGGTGGATACCACAAATAGAGGTCTAGTTGATGGAACTATGTAGGGGCGAGCAACTGGGGGTGACAAGATGAATCGAGAGACATGAGTGATGAAAGGGAGATCGAGATGGGGTGAACAACAGAGGAAACAAAGTAACATGGATCTTATGATCTAGAAAATAGAGGCACAGAAAGATAGATAGATACTAGGTCAGCGGTGACCTAACAGGGATGATGGTGACCTAATCTAGACTAAGTTAATCCAAGATTAGATGGATGGATGAACTTAACCTACAAAATGTTAGATGCAAACAAGACAATGATAATATGATAATAACTAAATAAAACAACAAAAATGATGGGAATCTCACAAAGGATGTTCACAAGTGATGCAAATACATTAGAATAAGATCTAAGAGGTCTGGCTATTTGCGAGGATGCTCAAGCATGAGAAAAATTTACAAGTCGTAAGAAATATTGGATGTTTGCATATGCATGCCCCAAAAAGGGGGTCAAATTAGTCTTATAAGGTCAATGGAAACTTATTGGGTCACCACCTTCCAATGTGGGAAACCATTCCTTGGATGATAAAATCACTTATTTACTTGAGATATGGGACTTTTAGGATTTGATAAGTTCTTTAAAGCATGTTGGTGGGTAAGGTTTGTTTAGGGAAGTGTCATGGTAGATAGGAGATAAATATGGGTTAGATAAAATCTATAAAAAGTGTAGGGATGTGGATTTAGGTGGTTAGGGATAAAATCATCCCAAAGAAATCCAATTAGAGGTAATTAGCTAATTAGGAGAGATGAAAGATAATTAGGGGTAATTAGCTAATTTAGGTTAATTAACAAGAATTAATTAGAATTAAAGGTGATGGGATAATAAATGGTCATTTAAATAAAATAAATGAATTAAATTAAATGGGTCTAGATAGGACCATGGTGAAAGATGTGCATGTGGGAAATAAAGGGTATTGATACCAAATTTTGGTGTCTACATTTTCCCCTTTTTGTCGAGTGGTTTGTGTTAGCAAGCCATGAGACAAAAACAATGAGAGATAAAGAGTAGGATGAAGACTAATGGAAGATTGATGATGATCTCCCCCTCAAATGAGGGATCGATAACACAAAGGGAAATCGATGACAATTTTGAAAAAGGTAGATGTTGAAGGGTAGGTGGGAGAAGAAATATGGGTAAAATGATAAAGTGAGGCAAGATTCCCCAAGCAAGAAGGATTTAAACAACAATAGAACCTATGGTGGTGTTATGATATCACATTGGTAGGGAAAAGAGGATCGGTCTCAATGGAGAAGATGCGAAAATGTTCTATAAACCAATGAGTGGGTGAAAATCACTACAAAATGAAGGGAATCAATGGGAAACCTCTCAAATAGATGTGAGCCATGAGGACCAATGGGTCATATGTAGACATCAAACTATGTGCAACTAAAATGTGAAAATAATGTGAAATCCTTCATACATGAGGAATCGATGGAAAAAGGTATCGTCCACAAAGGATGGGATGGAAATGATGACATCCCTCAAAAGGAAAAGAAATGGCCAAAAAGGTAAAATACAAAAAAAGTGATGATATAAAATGCCCAAGGGGGAGTAAGTATGGACAAAAATGTGGACTTTGAGATAGGATGAGATGATGAGATTCACCCCAACAAAAGAGCACAAAATGGATGAGGAAAGAAATAATGGTACCCTAATAAAGGGCATGATAATGGCCAAGGAGGTGAAATATAAAAAGATGAGGTATGGTGCCCCAAGAGGGAACACAAATATGGCCACAAGAGTGGACTTAAGATAAGACATGGATGATAATATGGTGCCCCAAAAAGGGTAGAACAATGGCTAAGGAGGAAAAATAAAGAAATGATGTTGGTAAATCCAAAAAAATGGAACGATGTGCTATGGTGACACACCAAAAAAAAAAAAAGAAGGATAAGATGGTAGACATGGATGATTTAGATAAGATAAATGGGATATAAGATAAAGTGACAACGTGATGGTTAGCAACTTATGGGTAAAACGATGTTATGTTGTATCAAGGATCATGAGGAAATGCTACCTCAATAACTGTATTAGAGGTAAACAAGAAGGGATCCAATAATGTAAGGCACATGTGACCAAAACATGATGTTAGCATATAACCAATGATAGTTATATACCAAAGATCATGGGAAAAACATGGATGAAATGAACTCATAAACCTAATGTCGACACGAAAAAGGGGTTTGTGATGTAACTTGTAGGCATGAAGAGGGTTATCCATAAGTGGTGTTCCCTAAATTCTATGCCCAGCTCTTGGGTAGGGAAAGAGAGCAAATTGGATCAATGGGGAATTTTTCTAGAAGAAAGTTTATTCAATGTGGGAAGCTTTCTTAGGATGCTAATAAAATGGAAGGTTGATTAATGCAGAGGCCTTCGATGTTGTGGATACAAAAGAGTATCCATCCTTTGAGGATATGGTCTACTTTATACATATATGATATAGATGGAAAGAATGATATACATGATAGTTTCATCCTTCGAGGGATCAGTCTATTTATTTGATTTGATTTTTGATTTTTTTAATGAAAAATTGTCCTTCGAGGGAGCAGTCTGTTTTTGATAGCTTTTGAATTTTAATAAGAGCATCCATGAATTTTGATTTTAACATGGGGAAGAGTTGGGAATAGCTAGGTAGACCACTTAGAAGGGGACAATGAATGTATAAAGAGACACCCTGTGGACCCTTTGCATGGTTTCAATAGGTAAATAAGAGGGTGATGGATGTAATGATCATGGAGTTCTCACCAAGAAGGAGAACCTATCCATAAGGAAAATGCTATAGACATAGTTGTGGTGCCCATATTTAAGGTCATATCTAGGAAAGTGATGGTAAACCACATAGTTTTAAATCATTACATTGATATATGGAAGTAGCTGAAGATGGAGGGATGATCTACGGATATGACTAAGTGCTCATTGGTAGTGTGCTAATAATATAATGGTCCCAAAATCAATGTGTTAAGTGGTTCAAATTCTAGTTTACCATCAAGGAGGCCAAACAATAGGACCCCGACCCATACTTATGTGTGATAATTTATGGTCTAATCAATTTGGGGAAAAATTTCCATGTTGGCTTCTTTTTAAGTGGTGTTGTCATGCGAATGTGCAAGGAAAATTCTCAATTTTCATGCATGAAAACCATGCCCTATTTGAAAATTTTACTCAAAGGTCATTATGAGCTCCTCTTCCTATCACCTAATCCCTGAGTCAGTCCTAATCCTTCTCTCATAAGTAGTTCGAAGAAGCATGTCAATATTAGCATAGGTTATTTAGGGTTACCCGGCCATCCCAAGTTATCTCAAAGTAAGATTCATCAAGACAGACCTTTTAGCAAGCTTGAAAAGGGTTATGTTCTAATCTTCTTGAAGTTGATGCACACCCCCGCAGTATAAAGAAAGGATAAAATACATCATGGAGGTATACCCGAGAATTAGGAACATTGTTCAATTAGTTTTGGAAGTTTGAAAGTTTTGGAGCAAGTTCAAGAAAATGAGTCTTGGGGGCCTAAGCGGTGTAGAGGGCCAAAAACATTCACGAGCTTCGAGAAGTGATTCTAAGAGCTTTGAAAGGATTAAGATTCAAATGAGATATAATCAAAAAAGGTAAATAAAATCTATAAAATATTTTAGAATGATATTCTTCACAACACCTTTGTGTCTTGTCTCCATCTTATTTTCCTCATGCCTGACCTTCGAGCCAAAACAAAATCCTAAATTTAAGGGGTAAATGGTGGAATAAATATTTTAGAACCAAAAATTGGATTCATAAGGCCATTTTTAGTCAAGATAATATAAAATTTCACCAAAAAACTCCACGAAGCTCCAAATATGACCCTAACAAGTAGCTCCCCAATGTAAATCTCCAACAGTTAACCAATTTCTGAGTGGAAAAGTCAACCAATCAAGATGTGGCACACTTTTTACACCAAGTGCACCAAAATTTTGGTTTAATAGGTGAAATAAAATGTTCCCCAACTGAATTTGATCTCCTAGACCTCTAGATGACCAAGTTCTAGCTCCTTTTCGCAAAATAAGCCCCTGGGTCTCATTTCCCACCCCCACTCCATGCAATCACGTCTTTGCCAAGTGGCCCAATAAAAATAGCACATAATTTTTTACACCAAGTGCACCAAATTTTTATTTCATCTGGTGTAAAAAAACTCCCCAATCCTCCCATTCGGTCTCTTGGTTACCCATGTGCCCCTGGCAGCCTGCTTAAGTGTTTTCTAAGCCCCCACTTAGTCCAACATCATATCACATGCGCCAAGTGGAGAAATAGGAATGGGGCATAATTTTTTACACCAAGTGTAAAAAAATTGATGAAAGTGGTGCACAAAATTGTGTTTCTTCCCATTCTTTCAAAATATGTGAATTTTCTAACTATTGGGTTGTCAGCACTACTTTGTTTCTTCACATGCACACACAAAGTTTCTACAACAGCTGTCGGGATATCCTCCTCTCCTTCATTGATGCTACTTCCAAAACATTTCCATCACCTCCGAATCATTTCTCCATCACTCCACACTTCTGCAATGTGAAGAATGAGGATTTTCAAGCTAACTCTATAGTCGAGAGTCTTTAGAAACCCTAGGATAAGAATCACAATTTGCTCATATCTTCCAAACCATGCATCTGATCCCTGCAAGATTTTGAGGAAATATTCCTTACCCAAACTCCTTAGAGAAGAAAAAACAAATATCTCTAATAATTCCCATATTTTTAACATCAACCATTTTAAAAATTCCTCCCTGAACACTTTTTCCTCAATTGTCGAAACAATGCAGCACCGACACGAAAATCTAAATGCAGAACATTAGAAGAGAAAACCTGAAAAAATCCATAATTTTCTCATCAATCCAACGCCATCATTTTCATATTCTAAAAATATCAATTTTCACTAGTTCGCACTTTCCATTTTTAGTAACTTTTCGAAAGTGGTAAATTCCTTCAAAAGAACAAACTCTGAAAATCATTCAGATCGACAATTGGGCACACGAACTTAACTTAAAATTAACTTTCCAAAAATGGAAATTTCTTGGAATTAATCCCAAAACATCTATGGAAGACTTCAAATGTCAAGGAAACACGTCAGTGAAGACAACTTACTAAAAAAACAGCACGCTAGAAATAGAAATCCATGGGTCTGATTTCTAAAAAAGGTAGTTTTCGATCTTTGTTGTAGAAACTTCTTTGCCGCACCCGTAATGACCTATATCGATGCCTTTTTCCACCATGAATATCAAATTCACTAGCCTAAATCCCATTCTAGATCTCACATCGAGTACTGAGTGTTGGTGACAATAATGTCACATACATGGACCTAAAGGAACTCAAATACGAGAATGTTCGGCAAGCGAGGAACCAATAGAAGAGAATATATTTTCCAATAGATACGTATGTAGTTAGAGGCCATACTCAGTCCCCTACAAAACATCAAGATAGTGTTGGCATGTGCCCAGCACTATGAACTAGATACAAGAGCAATCAAGGCGGATAACGACTCAATCATGTCAGTGCTCAATAGAAGAGCCATATCGTAGGGTTTGCATATCCATATTGTGAATGATATGGCCATAATCACTGAGAGGATTTCACAACCTCGTGGTGGTTTTAAAAGGATTCATATCTCCAGGTTCTCACTCTTGGCTCTTGGTTTGAAACATGAGAGGAATCCTTCTCGCATTCCAAAAGATCTCTCTCACAACAAAATCCACAACACCTTCTCTGATATGATCATTCTCCTTATTCGGATTGTGGCTAAGGAAAGTACAAAGGAATTTCATGATTATATGGTGTTATTCATCACCACAATCATTAAGGGAAGGAAAATTATTGATTAGGGTAGCTTATCAATGATGGCTTACATTTCTAGTTGCTTCATATTCATGCTTCCAAGAGGTTTTTCATAACCTCATATCTTGTGTATGCCCTGGAAAGCACGAGATCATTCTGAGGCTTACTTCACGTACCGAATATCCCTAGAGGTCACCCACATTTGAGATATATCCAAAATTTTCCTTAAAGGAAATCAATCAACATTATAATAGAGTGAACAACACATTCACAATGTGTGTGGTCAAGCTACTAGAAGGGAGCCAACACTTGAGATTGTCATCTTCAACACTTGATATTCTCATCTCAAGCCACCTCTTTGTTCAATTTTTATAGGTCAATCTTCATCCAATTCTCCACATTCTCCAATCTCATGTTAACTAGATTCGATCATGCTCTGCAAAGATTTCCTCATTATCCAAGTGATAAAATGGTGTTGATGGAGTTATGCGAGATAATTGGTAAATGTGAGCAATGAAGCTCAAGAGCCGAAAAAGAAAGCAAGTTTCCTTCCCCATCTCTCACGTGTATTTTCATGTGCGAAGTCATTATGATTTCACCAATGTTGAAGCTTCCCTTACACCCATCAATATGCATTCATATATTGCTAGGATAGACTTTGATCTTGGGGATAATATGGAATCTTCTCATTTTCAAGACTTTCACCACATGCTATGGATTGAATATTTTTAGGCTAATTGTATCAGTGAGTATGAGGTCCATGAATGTGATAATATGAGGATGACTATGGAGTAAATGAAGAAATTCAGGTTCAAATGGTATGAATATGGTGTTCCTTAAGATGGATATGAAATGTTTGATGTCGAATATACTACTGATAAAAGCCTATTCTCTCCCACATATGCGGTGGAACGTGCATGAATCCGATGATATCAAATAATGTGTCGAAGTTGTCATCGAGATCAAAGGAGTGTTAAAAAAGAAGAGGGTTTATCTCCTCACATCATGAAACTTTCCATCCCTTCAAAGGCCAACGTCATACCACTTATCTTACAAGACTAAGGACCAGGCCACGAGCTCAACCCATTTGGGAGGAGTTTGAAGATATTATCAAAAGAACTCAAGTGCACTCACTATGGGAGACTACGAAAAGAGCAAGAATGGAAGAGGAATTGTATTAGACCTTGAATGGGAATAAATTGATTCATTTGTACCTTGCACCTCATAACATTCTCAAGGCCCTCCATATACCCATTGTTGCACAAATCTTGCTTACGCTAAGCCCACCTCCTCAAATAGAACAAGAAGTTGCGATCATGCCTTCTCACGAGCATAAATTCAATGAAATTTTCCCCCGAATGCAAGAAATGATCACAAAAGAAACTTGCATGGTGCAGCAACAAGAACTCTTCCCTTATTTCTCATCTATCACCTTGAAGATCAAATTAAAGAAGGAAGGTAGGCTTGGGTAGCTTCAGATTCTACGGTGGCACCTCAGCGAATCAATATGTGGAGATATTTAATTTGAAGTTCATTAATCCTATTGAATAAATTACCCGGTGACTATGATATGAACACCATATCCTTGAGACCAGGAAACATATGAGGGTGACATGCACCTATATAAGGAATCTTCCACTTGCCTCATTACGAGGATTTGTGAATACAAAGAAAGGATTGATCATGTGGAATATGACATTCGAATCCTCACTTCCTATGTCCAAGGTCTTAGATCCCGATCTTGCCAATCCTCTCCCTCGCGAAGAATTCACTCCCGAGTTAGACACGTTAATCCTAAGTCCATCAGGAAGACTCATGCCTTCACTATGCAAGGAGTGGAAAATGACAAATGGGTGGGCATGACTCTTGAGAAAGGAAAAACATTGGTTGTATAGATGATAGCTTTAAACATGTACATGGATAGAGCACGACAATGAAAGTTCTCATGACCAAAGAGGCACTCGAGGTAGAAAAGAACAAATGGGACTAGGAATACCCATTGTTAATGGATATGGGAAGGGTCAAGTCATCTCTTCTAATAACTAAAGATATCTTAACAGCTACGGAAGAGGATTTGTCTCAAGTTTGGGCTCAATTGTTGTTCTTCTTATATGAAGTATTCAAGGATGCCATTGAGGAGATGGAAGCATATGAAGAGAATGTCGAGAAGATACGAAAGATGTAGATTCTCAAATTCAAAAGATGTGGGTGTAAGCGGTGAACCCAAACACTTCAAGAGATGACTGTTGAAAGCATTTGAGGACCGAGTCAAGACATAGGTTGTAAATCCATTCTCATTCGCATAAAATACCTTGGAATCTCTATCGGAGATATGTGAAATCATCTTCATCATTGCAGAAAAATATATTACTTGGTACTCGAGAATGTAAGAACATCGACTCCCTTGCAGAAAATTACATCAAATCAATCAATTTTTCTAGCTCCCTCAGAAAATAAAGTTATACCAATGGTAGCATGGTTCGAGAAAGGCATTTAAGGGTGAATAGATTCCATCGGCATTGCTTTAAGAAATTCTATCGATTCAGGATCAACTTCAAAATAGCATTTCTTCTCTTCTTCTTCCTTTTTCTCTCTCACCTTTTCTTCCCTCCCTTCTAAATTTTTTGTTATATGTAATCATGAAGTTTATTCTTATTCATTAAAGTGACTTTATAACGTTGAATTGTGTAAGTCCATTTGTTTTATAAAAAGGGAACTTAATTTCCTAAGTCCTAGGAAGATGAAAAATCACGATATGAATGAGGCAATGAAGATCCATGTGGGGTCAAACGAAAGGTATTTTCTAGTTCTATATAATGTAATGACACCCTCATTCTTAGGGGTTGTCAATTTTGTACTCAAGAGAGATATATTTTGAGCTAAGCAAGAGAGATAGCATTTTCTTCCTACTTCTTTAACTATTTTCCTCCATTTCCTACATTTTACAACTTGATAAAAATGTCAATAAAGAAAGGGATTGTTTCTATTCATAGATCGTGAATGTGTGCAACTTTATGTGCATGGTTTCCTTTGGCCATTGGCATAATAATCTTGTTGTTTCTTTCTAATCAATTATTTATTTGAACTATCTAACTAGCTCTTACAAGAATCTTATTTTCTACTTGTAGGGTTAATTTTCCTTGTCTAACTTCCCACTCCCCTTTCCCCACACTTCAAAAATTCTTCCCTTACAATTCCTGTAAGCATTTTTGTGGGTACAATGGAGTTTACTGTTTGATCCTGACCTCTTACCCAACCACATATTTTTATTTATGTTTGTTCACATTAAATTGGAGTTACACCACCCAAGTAGAGGGGCCTAGATTCCCAAAGCATTGGCTAGAAATCAACAAATTTTTGGCCTGAAATTTTTCCTCCCCAATAAGTAGGATAAGGTCATTGATGTTAAAGTAATATTAGGATAGAAAATTAGCTTACGAAGGACTAGATATGATGAGATAAATGAGTTAAGATATAAACTATGCACTACCCTTAAGGAAGTGAAGAAAATATGTGCCCCTAACGAGAAAAATAAATGAGATATATAAGATGAGAGGAGATGGAAACTATGCACTACCTTTCAAAAGTAAGGAAGTGAGAAAAGTATGTATCCCTAACGAGACAAATAGATGGCCACAAGAGTGGGCTTTGGATGGGATAAAATATTGGACAAGATGTGGTGATAAATCAAATGAGATAGATAAGATGGAAACTATGTGCTACCTTTCAAAAATGAGGAAGCGAGAAAAATATGCATCCCATCAAGACAAAAAGGGCCAAAAAGTGGGATTATGATGGGATAAAATATTGGATAATATGTCGTGATAAATAGGATGAGATAGGCAAGATGGAAACTATGTACTACCTTTCAAAAATGAGTAAGTGAGAATTCATGCGGCCCGTGAAGATAAAAAAATGGCCACAAAAGTGGGCTTATGATGAAAATATGGCACCACGGGAAGGGCACAAATATGGCCACAAAGGTGGAATTTGATGAAAAAGGATGGTGCTCCAAAAGAAGCACAAAAATATGGCCACAAAGGTGGACTTAGTATGAAAAATATGGTTCCCAAAAGAGGCACAAATATGGCCATAAAGGTGGACTTAGTATGAAAATATGGTGCCCCGAGAAAGGCACAAACATGGGCAAAAAGGTGGAATTTGGATGAGAATATGGTGCTCTAAAAGTGTCACAAATATGGCCACAAAGGTGGACTTAGTATGAAAAATATGGTGCCCCAAGAGAGGCACAAATATTGCCACAAAGGTGGAGTTTAATGAGATAGGATGATAAATAGATGGATTTGATGAGGTAAGGCAATAAACTAGATGAGATTGGATGGGTTGTGTTTGGATGAGGTAAATATGGAAATTTCAAGGAGGGATTCTAGATTGAATCCCCAAATTTCAAGAGAGATTTGTTGGATGGATAGGGGATGAATCAATGTGGATAAGATGTGTGGATGAGAAAAGCGATGTGAGAGGGAAGATGCTCCCCCAATGAAAGAGACTATATCACATTAGGTAACTTGGATGTGAATGAATGGTTGGATGAAAAAGATTGGATGGGATTATTAGAAGGAAGTTCGATGAAAAATTTGTATCGGATAGATGCTCATGGATCATAGGGGTGATTGGCAAGGAAAACATTATCAATGAAAAAGGAGGACCCTCTTGTGGAGGAATGCCAAGAGAGATGATTAAGGATGATGTGGATAAAGGAGGAGATTTAGGAAATTTTATGGATGGAGATGTAGAAATAGGATTTGTATTTATTGTGATGGATGGAGAAGGAACGTCCTCTTGGATGAGAGATTCATCTTCCTCAAGAAGATTGTGGATGATGGTTTGGAGAGCCTTACTATGCTCAGTGTCATGACCGGGGGTATGATGATAAGTGCAAATGCGCATTGGAGTCAAACCATGATTGCTTCTTACTGTGAGGATTAAAATATTTAATAGGAGGAAGCATGATGGAAGATACTTGAATTATATGTCAAAGGGTATTTAATTAGGAACCAATCGAAGTGTTGGGTGGAAGTTAGCTCTTGTGGGTTTTGATAGGATGTTTTGACTTGGATTTAGGGGAATGAGTGGATGTAGATTGGATGGGTGAATTAGATGTCTTACATGATGTGCCTAGTGCTAAAATAGATGGGGGTTTTCTTTTGAGTATACAATAATATTAACTAGAGGATCTAAAGGTTGTGCGGTTGGTATTAGTGGAGGAAGTGATTTTTGTTTGATAACGTCTAAAGATAATGTGTAAGTGTCGATTGTGAGGATGATACAAGAGGATCATTTGAAGTCAAGGTGAGTTGGAGTGCTTTCACAAACTCTTCAAATGATGAAAAGGGTTTAGGAGGAGAAGATACGATCAATGTAGTCACGATAGTTGATGTGGTGGGTGTTGGAAAAAGTGCAAAAAGAGGAACCTAAATTTATTCTATGGATGGTATAATCGATAAGGGTTGAATAGATGTATGTGAGGTATTGGTCAAATCTAATGAAGTAGATATAACAAGTGGTGAAGTAGATGTATGTGTAGGATCAATGGTGGGTATAGATGTGGATGGAGAAAGATGTATTTGTATGATGTGATTAATGAGGTCTATGTGAGATGTGGATGGTGTAGGTTTTGGATTGGTTAATGTGGACACATTTGGTTTGGTAGAGGAAAGGAAAACCCTCTTTGTGTTTTTATGAGGTTGGGGCACTTGTTTCATAAATGTTTCAAGGGGTATATTTGATATATTTGCAAATTTAGGAGATTTTATTAGTGTGGTATTAGGTATAGATGTGGAAATGGTAGATGTTGGAAGATTAAGTGTAGAAATGTTGAGATAAAATATGTGATGTGTCCTTTGGTAAAGATGTAGGTATATGTGATGAACATTTCAAGGTATATGTAAGTGAGTTTGCAAATGAATAAATGTAAGGAACATACAAATCTGATCTAAATTGACATAAAATAAAGTTACTTGGCAGGGTCGATGGCGACCAAGGTTGCAGAGGTCCAATGACAATGACCAAAGGAAGATGGATGGAACAACAACTGTAAATGCAGATCTGGATATTTTGAGTGTAGACCTAAGGATAATGGGGTTATGTGTTAACCGGAAGGCACATGCATAGAAGTTCCGAGATTGAAAACAATAGAAGGGTGTGAGGAAATAGGGATCTAAGTGTTGGATACCATAAAATGAGTGCAGGTCTGGTCAATGGCGACTAGGTTGGGGCAACAATTATTGGGGAGCAGACGGGATGAATCGAGAGACAGAGTAATGACATGGTGATTTTACATGTGGTTGAACACTAAAATAAAGTAACAAGGATTGAAGGATCTAAAAAATAGAGGCACAAAGGCAGATGGATACCAGTCAATATCGACCTAATAGGGATGATGGAAACCCGAGCTAGACTAAGATAAGCCAAGAGTGGATGGATTAAAAAGAAACATGTAAGTACAAGGATGAAAAGGACAGCCAAAACAAGGTGTGTGGAGATGATATGTTCCTAAAAATGTTAGATGCAAACAAGACAACGATAATATGATAATAAATGAATAAAACAACACAAAATGATGGGAATATCATGAAGGATGGTCACGACCGATACAAGCACATTGGAAGGAGATCCAAGAGGTCCGAAACTATGCAAGGATGCTCATGCACAATAAAAATTTAAAAGTCACAAGAAATCTTAGATGTTTTGTTGGGACCCTTATATAGCTTCCAAATCTTATAGGCATGTAGGCACGCACGCCAGAGGGAAGCACACAAGGTAGAATTCAAAAGGGTTCTTGGAGAACCAAGGATGTGTGCGCATGCGAAGAACAATTCGGGACTTAGCTATTTTCAGCCTTTTGGATCAGAACACATGAAGAACGTGTTTCATTTGGATAAGGTTCTAGCCTGGCAACAAGGTGTCCTGGAAGGAATATACCTTGCGATAGGAAGATCCAAAAATCTAATCATGACATGGAGAGGCATGCACCTAGGGCGACCCACACCTTGACACTTGGGGCCAGATCTGAGGCTGTAGAGGAGTTTGTTAGAGCTCAGATGCCTATTTATACGCACGCCCTTGGCAAAGAACAGAGACACAAGCGAGGTAGCGGAGCTCTGCAGAATTACTACGAGAACTGTGGGATAAATGGGTAGATGATTCTAGGAAGGATGTAATGGGGAAATGGGGAATGCAAATTTTATTTTGTGAGCATACATGTATGGATCCAGATATGGCGCATGACTGTGGTCCGCCTCTCTGTGATGTTTTGGAGTAATACTATGAATGAATGTGATAAGGTTACCACTATGTTTATGTTAAGATCTCCTTCCTGTATTATCTGCATGTTTCTACTATGCTTTTGATCTTGTATGATCATGAACCTTACTTGAATGTTAGTCTAATTATGGATTTACAACTTCCTGGTTCTAGTTAATTCTGTTGTGTGCTTTGTTTCTATTATGACTGAAGGGGTGTAGAAGCCGTTCTGAGCTCTATAGCTTTTCATGTCTATTAAATCACTAAGTCAAAATCATGAATTATGCCTTCCACTAAACTCACATAAAAGAGAGACTTAGCTCCCTCTCGTGTGCCTCAAGTGAGCACCTAGCACCCGTTGGGTGATAGGAGGCACGCATGAGGTTCCCTTGTTCTTGGTGGGGTGTAAAAATGACTACATCTTGGTTCCGTTGCCGGGACCTCTTTTCAAAGTTGTAGTGGAACATGGCATGCATCATGGTTTATGTGAAAAGTGATGGCGGGGCACTTAACACTTGAAGGTGTTGAAGATTGGTTTGAAAGCACAGAGGATGAATTCGCTCGAGATTCAATCTTGGACTTGGGTTTGACACACAAAGATGGGTGGAAGACACTCTTTATCATGAGTTATCATTTAAACCTTCTTCGTTGTTTCCTAGTAGATTTATTTGAATGGCTCTCGGCTTATACATCTGGATCGGGGTGGTATTATAAGTCACACCCTTGGACCTAAGAAACATATCAGAACTTGCAAGATGCTAATCTAACATGGACCCGTGCTATAGATCATTGGTGGAAGGGAGTATTGACTATTACACTCTAGAATATGTTGTCACATATTCATGTCCGAAGTTGCTTTGAGTTTGAGTTTTTGCGGGAGCCCGAGAGGATCATTTCTACGTGTTATCCCTCGAAATCAAAATCTTGATGGTAACCATGGGTTTAGAGGCATTCCCTATGGCCGGCTAAACCACTCTGAGTGCTTGGCGAGGAAGCTAGGTTGGGGAAGGATGGCTGATATAACGACTGAAAAGGAAAGGGAGGAGAGACGGCTTAAGTATAACGAAGCACGTGAAAGGGAGATCGATAGACAACATGGGATTACAAGTGGGTTATGGAGCCAGACATGGTGGAAAGGAGTTAAGGTTCACGCGGAGGATGTGGAACCCGAACAGTCTATGGTACCCCATCTTGGTAAGCATGAGAGAGAAAACCTTGCGGCTTTTGATGAGAGTCCATCGCATAGAGAAAGAAGAGTCGTTGGCGTGCATCTAACCCCACCTAGTAACCAAACCTTGGTGCTTGGTTTGTTTGAATGAGGGAAAATTACAGTTGATCCATTTGATATCAGTGGAAGCAACCAATCGGCACCCAGAAGATACAACTTCTCGTTTGGGACTTCTATGGCTTCACACACTATTCCAGTATTTGGTGGAATGTTTGGACAAGGCACATATCCATTTGGTTTTGGAAGCACGTTAATAAGTGGTGGAGGAAATATGACTGGGAGTGGCACTAGTTCACTGTCTGTCGGCGTATTTCGGTGGAACAACGGGGCATTCGGCACAACAAACACGGGCCCCTGTGCTTAACATAGGAGGATCACGGAGGTGGAAGTTGTGGAGTTGGTGGCTTAGGATCTAGTGGATCAAGCGAGGAGGAAACACCGGAGGAAACAAAGGAACTAGATCGGGAGGAAAAGGGCCTCACCACCTCCTCAAGTCTTTTTTTGATATGTCTCTACACTTACAGATTATAGTGGGATAGAAGATTTCACAAAGCATGTGCATAAGTGCGAATCGCATGGCGCGCAAAGGATCACGACCCAAGATCGAAAGGCCACCAATTTGTGACGACCTTACAAGGACACGTGCATAGTTGGTATAGAAAGTATGACCTCATGATCCGTTGTGGATTATACCGTGTTGAGAAATGCATTCTTGGCAGAGTTCCACATACAGTTTGCTCAATGAAGAGCATCACTCTCTCAAAGAAATCTAGCAGGAATGGCAGAGAGCATGTGGGAATATGATGCACACTTTAAAACTCTTTTGTCTAAACTATCTTATGATATCCACCCTTCACAACATGCTCAGTGGCTTTTCGGAGGGTTGATCACACCCTTTAGGAGGGCTTTATCTCATAAACGCGTTCATGGACCCGCGTAAAGCGTTGGAAGCTGATTTACGCACCGAGGCAATCGGGTAGTGTTCGACACTAGTGTTAGCCCATTTCTCTGAGGCTCAGATTTCTACCATGGCTAAGAAATTGGAGAAATTATCTCGCCAACATAGTTCCGAGAGACTCATGGAGGGATGTGGTACATGTATTGTAACGTGAAGGGCACACAAAGGATAATGGTGGGATATGTACTCTTAAGGCAGGATGTGCCGTGTTAGCGATAAAGAACTGTGAAATATTTCATGGGGAACATGATGCAAGTAGGTGCCCCTTATGTAGCACGATCTGAAAAAACATATCTTGTTATTGTAAGATATGTACCTCAACCACACATGACACCAAGGATTATAGATTGATTGGCCTTGCATTCATGAGGAAATCGATCTTGTTGTAGGCGCCTTGATGGCATTGCAAGTAGTTCCAAAGGAGATGAACGCGTCGGTATGAAGAGTGCAGAGATGGAGGTGCATGTGGAAGAGGATTTCACGAAGGATTTCGTGGTCATGGTAACCACGGGGAAGAAGTGAGTTCTGCGTGGAATGTGCTTTAATTTTGGAGCCACTGGAGACCATTATAAGAGCGAATGTCCGAGATCTTCTACAATGCTCCCGGTGTGGAAAAAACATAAGTACGAAGAGTGCCCAGACTTATATGAACATATGAGTCAAAGCCTGACTGCGGAAGGATAAGTGGCGCCGCCATGGTAAGTAGTAAGAAGGTTGGCACGCAATGGTCAGCTGCGAGTAATACGTGAATCGGAACTAGAGCTGTTATGGTAACAACAAGGGCGGAGTCTACGTTCGCAAGGAAGTGCCTAGGTAGAGACCTCGGTTTCAAGGAAGAAGTAGTACATGGGAAGTATCCAAATTTGGCTCACCGAAAGAAGTCTACCAAGAAACCATGGACGTGATTCAAAGCTTGCAAGGGGAGATCTAATGCTTAAAAGAGAAAACTAGGAAAGACGACTAAAGAAGACTAGTAGAAGCACCAAAGGATGACTTAGACGAGGTTAAGGATGTGTGTAAACTAATGAGGTAGGAGAATATTATTCCCCTGCTAGGAGCATGGTTGAGAGAAAAGGTGTCACACACCGGGAAGAACATGAAAGGTAGATCCTCCATGCAAACCTCTCACCTCACAGCCTTGATTGTGACAAAGAAATCACTTTGAACACAAGTAGTGGATGGATGGTTACTTAGCAACATCCTCATTGACATAGATGCAAAGGTTAATGTTCTCACTTTGGATGCCTCGGCATCGAGATGGTAAGACTGCACACTGACCATCTTCAAATGTGTTGTATATGGAAAACAAGACAAAGGTAATGCCCATAGGTGTCTTGAAGGATGCGACCATTACCATTCAGGGGAATAGGTTCACTGGGGATTTTTTAGTCTTGGTGCTTACGAGGCGAGATAATTTCCCATCTTTACTCGGGCATCCGTGGTGTTATAAGAATAATGCAGATCTTCGATTTAACAAGGGGTACATAAGTTTTGAAAACAAGGAGGAGAGGGTGATTATACCGCTTGCTGATGGAAATTCCACACCCTATACTAAACCCCTTGGAGAGGAGGTCCTTGACAGAATATATGTGCACTCCATAAGAGATCAGAGACCATCCATCCTATAGAAGGAGTCATCCAGTTTGATGATGCTCAATCTATTAGTGATACTACCAGTATAGCATGCGATAATTGGGTGCATGGGACTTATGAATTGATTGGGCAACATCTGAAAGGATCGGTGACCAAGGTAACCACGGTGCATATAGTTTGGCACCTAGGAGGAAAGGTAATAACCAAGTATTCTGGGGATGCATACCCTGAGGTATTTTTGAGAGAAATGGAAGCTCACTGGAGGGAGGATGAGCAACGAGGTATGTTGAGTTATGTTTTGATAGGCACAACAGTGAGGTGGTGGGCTGTACATAGTGAAAACTTTTTGGAGTGGTGTGAAGTTAGAATTTCTCTCCTTCTCGATTATTGAGCAATATACCCACCACTATCAAGGATTACAATGGTAATGGACCCACCTCTTCCCACATCTAGGCATGTGAGAGGGTCTGGGGAGAAGGTGTGGAAGCATTACCACCCTCCCTTTGGGTGCACAAGTTGTATTTGACACTACAAGGTTGCACGCATGCGCTTGGTACATCCATTCTGAAACTCACCGCCAAATGGGAAATTGGTAGGAATTAGCGGTTGACTGGTTCACACATTTGAGTACCGAAGTACCATGCAACTGGTTGATGAGGCATTGCAGACTATCAAGTGCCTCACTCTGGGGGATTGTGCCATGGCGGAAGATAGATTAGTAAACTTACTTGGTGGACCTAGCTTGGAAGCACGGTTCGAAGAGGAGGAACCAAAAGACATACAATTCAAGCACGCGTGCGTGTGCTGAAAAGGAGAAAGGAAAGATGGTATACATTGTTGATGGAGAGGAGATGGAAAGCTCGAATGTCAACCATTCGGTTGGAATGCACAAAGTAGTTGGCAGTGTGGATGCAAGTACACGTGCATATCATGAACCACTCGTAACCAAGAAAGTTAACATCGGCTCGGAGAAGGAGCCCAAGGAAGCTATCTTCAGGACTATTGGTGAAGGAGGAAGTATCAAAGATCATCGATCTCTTGCACGAATTTGAGGATTTATTCCCATGTGGATACCATGAGTTGAAAGGCATCCACCATTCATTGGGGGAAATGTGGATAAAGTTGAAAGATGGTGCACACTGGTCAAAAAGAGGCCTTACAGGATGAATCCCAACATGCGCGTAAGGGTTAAAGAAGAGCTAGACAAAATGATAGCATCTAGTATCATTGAGGTTGTGGAGGAATCAGAATGGATAAGTCCAATGGTGATCAGCATAAAGAAGGATGGGCAGATTAGGATATGTGTGGATTACAGGGAATTGAACACTGTTTGTATCATAGATCCTTTTCCCACCCCCTTCACTGAAGAGATTTTGGAAGGAGTTGCTAGGTACGAGGTCTATTCCTTTACTGAGATGGATTCTTAGGATATCACCAAGTAAGGATTTCCAAGGAAGACCAGGAAAAGACAACTTTCACCACCGAGTGGGGAAGCTTTGCATACATGGTCATGCCCTTTGGATTGAAGAATGCGCCCACTATATTTTCGTGCGTAGTGGTATAAGCATTTAAAGACTTCATCCACAAGTTCCTTCAAGTATATTTAGATGATTGGACAAGTGTATGGATTGGTCGGGGACCATTGTGATAACTTGAGGTTGATGTTTGAAAGATGTTGGCGGTTAAGGATTTCCCTTAACATCAAGAAGTGTATCTTTGTAACTCCTTTTGGAACGTTTTTGGAGCATATCATATGTAAAGAAGGCTTACTAGTGGATCCCACAAAATTTGTAGTTATTATGGGGTTAGGGGAGCCTACCAGCCAAAGCAGTGCATGGATTTCTTGGACACACTGGGTACTACAAAAAGTTCATTAAGGGATATGCCAAGATCGCCGCGCCTTTGGAAATATTGCTCAGACATAAGAGTACCTTTCAGTGGGGAGAAGCGCGTGCAGAGGGCATTTGACACTCTAAAAGAAAGGCTTATCACCACACCTATTCTATGATTCCCATCCAGGATAAACCTTTCCATGTCCACGTGGATGCCTCTAGTACAACAATGGGAGCCATTCTTGCTCAACCAAGAGAGGGGATTGTTGATCATCCCTTGTGTTTTACAAGTAGAAAGTTGACACCAGTAGAACAAAATTATACAACGACCGAGCGTGAGGCATTATCAATGATCTATGCACTCCACAAATTTAGACAATATTTGCTAGCGACTCCCTTCATATTCTACACTGACCATATGGCCTTGAAGTATCTAGTAAACAAGCAGTGTTGCAAGGGCGCATATGCCATTGGGTACTTTTATTTTAGGAATTTGAATTCAAAGTGGTGGTAAAACCTAGAAAGAACAATTGTGGACCGAGATCATTTATCAAGGATTGATTCGGGAGAGGATGCACAAAGTATCGAGGAAACCATGTCGAACGCAAGAACCGGAGTTGCGGTGTGCACCCTTGGAGTTAGAAGACATTGTATTTTTTCTCAAAGAAGGTGTGGCACCCAAAGGGATGAATGCCTTTGGAAAGAAAAAGGTTAGCCATATGCGTCGCGCCCTTCATGTTGATCAATGGGGATTTGTATAAAATGGGCCGTGATGAGGTTTTGCGCCGGTGTGTATTAGAATGTGAACACGTGGCCAAAATAGAAGAAGCCCATGGTGGGATTGTTGGAGGACACTATGCGGGGAATGCAACCACGTGGAAGATCCTAGTTGTCGAACTATGGTGGGAGACGATTCACCAGGATTGCATTGAGTTTTGCGAGGCTGTGACCCCGCCGGTGCCTTGTGCAAACTGGAAGAAGGGATGAGATGCCCTTGCGCCCCATCACCAGTAAGGAACATTTTGAAAAATGGGCAATAGATTTTGTCAGACCAATCTCGCCAAAGCCTTGCTACGAAGGACTAACTTGCGGTATATCATTACCCATGCGATTACACTGACAAGGTGGGCAAAGGCAGTGCCCACTAAGGATTACAACTATGACCACGCATTTGCTAGATTTTTATGGGAAAACATTATCGGTAGGTATGGGTGCCCATTAAGTTTAACAAGTGATAGGGGAACTCACTTCTTAAATGAAACCATCGAGGATTCTATTGGGACTACGGAGGCATTCAACAAAATCCTTAGTCACACATTGACTAAGATATGTGACATGGGTAGGAAGGATTGGGATGAAAATGTGTCGGCGGTTCTTTGGGCATACGAAAAAAGGTATAAAAGATTTAACAAGGCCACACCATTTCAATTGGTGTTTGGCACGGAAGCAATTTTTCGTAGAATTCATATTACCATCTCTACGTATAGCGCGTGCAGGAGGGTTGGACAACAAGCGCTGGAAGAAATAATTGATGAATTGATAAAGTTGGATGAAAGGCGCTCACTAGCAAGATGGAGCCAAACAACTAAGAAAGCAAAGCAAAAGGCATGACATGACCGCCATATTAAGAACAAACATTTGAGGTTGGCCAGATGGTATTGCTATATGATTCAAAATTTCTACGCCATCCTGGAAAGTTGAAGGTGCATTGGTTGGGTCCTTATGTAATTTCATACATCCTTGATTCGGGCGCGTGCCAGTTACAAGCACTGGATGGAACAAAATTACTTGACACTTCAATGGGAGTAGGTTGAAGCCCTACTATAAATAATGCTTCTTGGTGTTTGTAAATAAGGTAGTTTTTCCAGTTAGTTTAGAATTTCCTTTTATGCTTTTCCTTTCTTGTATTTCCCTTTCGCGTTGTTGTTTTGTTTTGCACCTTGGGCGCCGGTAACCTTATTACTTTTAAACTTATGAATGCGCAGAGGACCGCACATCGATTTAGTGTGGGGTGAGGTGATAAAGGGAAGCATGGAGTTATTCTGCCAGAGGATTGGGTTGGTAGACCGTTTGAATTGGCCCTGTTGAAAAGATGCATTAGGAGAAAATAAGGTAGATAGGTGGCAAGATAAGGTTACATTGGAAATCCACGTACAAGGAGAAAAAGTGCAAAAACACAAGGTAGGTGAGAGCAAGAATCATGAGGATGGAAGAGGTGCCTTTGGGGTTGGTAACACGCGTGTAATATTCTTTTGTCAAGATGGATTTTTGCACGCCAGAATGTTGGAAAAGGTTTTCGTGCAAGGATTGGGCGTGGGTGGAAAATTTTTCACGTAAGGATTGGGCGCAGGTGAAAAAAATTTTGCGCAAGGATTGGGCACATGAGGAGAAGCGCTGAAGTCGGGTTTTGTTTGAAAATGCCGAATTAAACATGGTCGTATGGTGGTAGGCAGCCTAGCCTTAAATGCGTAAAAGTAGGAAAAGCAATAAATACAAGAGTGGACATTTCATTTTATACTTTGCGAAAACAAGAAGAGCGATTTTCTTTCACGAGATAGGGTTTGAGAACTAACTCGTGCAAAGGAAATTTCCAAAAACTTATGTGCAATTGGTCCGTTAGACCTACAAACTAGAGCAGAAGTGATTCACGGTGTGAGGAACATTGTGAAGAAGCGTTGTGATCGAAGGGAAAAATCAGATATTAGGGTTTGTGTTCTAAGGCATGTGGGCGCGCAAAGAAAATTTTCAAACAAACTTGTAAGTTAACTGGAATGAAAACAAGGGGTACAATGATGGCACAAAACCAAGTAGGCAAACCGAGAAGAACAATCCAAGAAGGGAAAGGGTTAAGGAAAAGGAAGAAGAAACAAGAGGAAATACCCTTAAATACGAACGAGGAATGGTATTGAAATGCAATACCAGATGGGGTTTCTGCTAGGGCGAAGTGGGAGTCCCACATAAGACAGAGATGACCATGATCGACTACTGATCACCATCAAGCATAATTGCAAAGGAGATGGCATTGGAGCCGGTGCTCCCCACAAATAAAAGAACACTGACGGGTTGTCAATCTACAGTGACGTGGTCAAGTTGAAAATGGAGAAGGTGGGGCTTCTCTAGCTTTACAAGCTACCACATTTCGGGAAGCCGGAGTAGTTGTACCAATGGTTGATGACGTGCATACACGAAGACTTCTTACGCTTCGTAGGGTACAAAATGTGCATAACTCCCCAGTTAATTTCACACTTCACAAGCCTAACCTATGCAGGGGACGTGCTCATAGATGACCTCCAGGATGAGGAGGCAATCAGGGAAACCATAACATCCCGTAAATTGAAAAAGGGATCAAGGTACTATGGCGCCTCGTATATCGGTGATCCGATGATGAAGATGATTGCGCACCTTGTCTCCCAAGATGAATGGACAAGAAAGGTAGACCAGGTGAGCAAGCCCTAGTGAATATCTGCGGGGAAGGTCATGGAGGGCATCGTATACAACATCTCCCGAAGACATAGTAGATGAACTCATAAGAAAGACGGAGAATGGAGGAAAAATCCTTTTTGGAAACATTACATTGCAATTGTGTTCTTAGAAATCGGGGTGTCGAGATGCATCGACAAATTAGTGTGGGAGTACCCCCTTTATAGACCCTTCGCCTACAGATAGATTCTAGAAATACACATGTGAATCAATGTGATGGGATACACAAGGCGCACTTAGAAAAATGGTATAAGCACCTTAGGAATGCATTCGGGGCTGAATGGCGTATTCTGAACAACTCCCCGTAGTAACCGAAGGAGAAGTAGAGTACGCGGTCTACCAACACTTATGCATCAAAAGGTTCATCTTGGTGGATGGTAGTTAGAGTCCATGGTGCAAAATCCCATTCTCGTTTACTACCCAATTTTTCCAAGCGGGGTAAATAGATACAAGGAATCAAAGAAATTAAATTTGGAGTTGTCCACCCTTGACAGAGAGCACAGGGAGATGAGAAAGAAGCTGGTCTACCTGGAGAAGTGCGTGTACGTTGAAAGGTACATGTCATAGGATGTGCACATTATAAGGCCGTTGACCTTACCTATTGCTGAGAGCGTTGCCACGAGGATCTACCTGCACATAAGGCTAAAATTTGAAAAGGGCACGTACGTGGAGAATGAGATATCCATTCTGGATGACCCCATGGGAAGAAAGAAGCCCACGCCAAAGTGCAAGGAGAGGGAAGAGGAAGAAGAACAAAGGGCGGTGGAGAAGCAGAATGTAGATACTGTGGGGCCGAGTACCTATGTCTAGAAGAAGAGGAGAATGGTGGTCAGGGAGAAGACCCGGAGCCTGCGAAGCCACCATCCCCTGAAGAACCCTCAGATGAAGAGAGGACAACATCCCCAACTCCGGAGTTTTCTACAAAGGAAGAAGAACAAGGGATGGAGGAACAAGATTGAAGATACAGATGACCGAACACCTATATAGGTGAGAAGGATGATGATGAAGGGGAAGAGTTGGAGGTGAATCAGGAACCTATTGATGTCCATGATTCGAGAGGAGAAGGAGCAGAGGATACAAATGATGCTTTCATCTTTGTAAGGAGGAAGGGTGCCCAAGAGAAGGAAGGCACGTGGAGCAAAGAAAGGAGTGAAGGGGCAAGTACTAAGGGGCCAGATATGCCCAAGCTCACTCAAGAGGAAGTAGATAAGAAAGCGACAAGGGAGGCAGAGAAGATAATCAACACCTTGGTTGAAGAGGGAGCTTCGGGGAGGAAAAGGTGAGGGTACGCAAAGTTTCCAAGAAGGTGGAGCTCATCTCCTAAGCTATTATCATGAAGCACCTGGACCTTAACCCTCCCACGCAAAAGTATGGATCCTCCCTGGAATGCCTAGAGGACTTGACTCAAATCCTCACCATGGAAAGGCAGCCTTTGGCCTTGGAGTCAGCTTAGAAGGTAGCTATGCACTTGGAGAAGGAGGACAAGCTGAAGGTCATCGCGCTCATGGCTGAATACAACAAGGTGCTGCTGATGTGAAAATAGCTGCACAAACCGCGGGGGTCACCTACGACCATTACGCGGATCAAGACAAGGTGATAGGCTTGTTTCTTGCCAGCGACGAGCAAGTTGGTGACTTCTAGGAAAAGAATTAGGGTAATAGAGCCGAGCGAGAAAAGATCCTAGCCGAAGTGGAAAAGAAATCTAAAGCTATTGAGAACCGACGAGTCTCAATCAAAACCCGGCTAAAAGAGCTCTATAAAGTCATCACGAGGAAGATGGATGCCCTGGAGGATCACACCAAGAAGTGGAGACTATGGTGGAGACCATTAACATGAAGGGGGAAGGGTTAACCTTTGATGAGGTGAGCACCTTGGTCGGTGATATCTCGCACTCAAGCACAAGATGAAGTTAGTAATTAGAGTACTTTGGGAGGTCGACACTGTGGCAAAATTTTCCCTTTCTTCTTCTTTAGGAAAATTTTTCCCTCTATTCTTTCTCCCCCATTCTTTATTCTTTCCCTCCATTCTTTCCATGGTAGGGCCTTGCATTTTTGTACTGCATTCTTTGAAAAGGTTCCCAAGGGAGGAGAACAGGTGAAGTGTGGGGTAATGTTGGGACCCTTATATAGCTTCCAAATCTTATAGGCACGTAGGCGCGCGCATGACCAGGGGAAGCACACAAGTTAAGGCGCACAAGGTAGAATTCAAAAGGGGTTCTTGGAGAAAAAGAACACATGCATACGCAAAGAATAATTCGGGACTTAGCTATTTTCAGCCTTTTAGACAGAACACATGAAGAACGTGTTCCATTTGGATAAGGTTCCAACCTAGACGACAGGGTGTCCTGGAAGGAATATACCTTGCGATAGGAAGATCCAAAAAGCTAATCATGACATGGAGAGGCATGTTCTGGGGTGACCCACACCTTGACACTTGGGGCTAGATCTGAGGCTGTAGAGGATTTTGTTAGAGCTCAGATGCCTATTTATACACGCGCTTTGGTAAAGAACATAGACGAAGCGAGGTAAGCGGAGCTCTGCAGAATTACTATGAGAACTGTGGGATAAATGGGTAGATGATTCTAGGAAGGATGTAATGGGGAAATGGGGAATGCAAATTTTATTTTGTGAGCATACATGTATGGATCCAGATATGGCGCATGACTGTGGTCTGCCTCTGTGATGTTTTGGAGTAATACTATGAATGAATGTGATAAGGTTACCACTATGTTTATGTTAAGATCTCCTTCCTATATTATCTGCATGTTTCTACTATGCTTTTGATCTTGTATGATCATGAACCTTACTTGAATGTTAGTCTAATTATGGATTTACAACTTCCTAGTTCTAGTTAATTCTATTGCGTGCTTTGTTTTTGTTATGACTAAAGGGGTGTAGAAGTCGCATTCTGAGCTCTATAGCTTTTCATGTCTATTAAATCACTAAGTCAGAATCATGAATCATGCCTTCTACTAAAATCACATAAAAGAGAGACTCGGCTCCTCTCGTGCACCTCGAGTGAGCACCCAACTCTCATTTGGGTGATAGGTGGTGCACATAAGGTTCCCTTGTTCTTGGTGGGGTGCAAAAATGACTACAAGTTTACAAGCATGCCCCAGAATATGGGGTGAAATCGGTCTTATGAGGTCGACAACAACATAGATGGGTCACCCCGACTATGGGAAATCATTCCTTGGATGGTAAAATCATTGATTTACTCGAGATATGGGGCTTTTAGAGATTGGGATAAGTGTTTTAAAGCATGTTGGCAAGTAAGGTTTGTTTAGAGAAGTGTCGTGGATAGATAGGAGATAAATATGGGTAGGATAAAAGCTAGAAAAATGTAGGGATGTGGATTTAGGTGGTTAGGGTTAAAAGCATCCCAAAGAAATCTAATTAGAGGTAATTAACTAATTAGGAGATATGAAAGCTAATTAGGGGTGTTGGACCCTAAATATTTATCAATTTCCAAGAAACGTGTGAGTGCGGGACCGGTGAATAGAAGGCGATCAAGGAAAATTAGACAAGAAAAGGATTTAAGAAGGGTTTAAGTGAAACTAGGGCACGCGTAGAAGGTAGAGCAAAGGTCTAAGGGACTTAGCCATATTTGGTGTCATGGACCCACTTGAGGAAAAATGTGAGGGCCTACCTAGGCATGATGAGTGGATAAGGTGCCATCCTAGAACCATGGAGGCCAAGAAAATGATATTATATACAGGGAATATTCCCATAAGCGTCATTACATATAGTGGAGGTTTTTGTAAAGAGGGTAAGAATTCGACTATGGAGGACCACATTGACACTTGGCACGTGATCTGCTCATAGTAGTGGCCATGGTAGTGGATGTTGATCTTAATTAAAGGAATTTTGGCGAGAGACGAAGTGCGAGTGTGTTAGAGAGAGAGCGATAGTGCTATAGAAGAAGGAAGGTAACAGCAGTACTACGAGAATGTTGGGTGATGCTAAGGTTTAGAGTTCATGATGCTATGGGGTCCTAAATAATGTCATTAAGCATACATTTAGATGTTTTAGTTTGTGTGAGGAGTTATAATTGGGAAAGCATAGCTAGGATATTTGATCATACTAGTTTCTAGGGGTTGGATCTATGAAAGTTGATGTATATGGTCTGAGATGACCCTTTTGAATGTAATGTGGCTATTAGAAACTCTTTTAAATCAATATATAAGGATCTATTTTGTACACCTTGTTCATGGGTGTAAACCCTTATGTTATTTAGCTTGTCATGACTCAGATCTGGTTCTTTGTGTTTAATACAATGTTTATTTACCTTTGTGATGCATTGATGTGTGGATCTATTAGTTATATCTTCTGCTTTTAAGTAGATACATGTATTTATTTTTATGTAAATAATCCTCCATTAATGAAGGAACTCTTTTACAAAGCTCACATAAAAGAGGGCTTGCACTCGTGCACACCTCGGTGAGCACCCAACGCAAGCCCGAGTAATACGTCGATGTTCGTGGGGTTAAAAAGAGGTATTGAGGGTATAAGAAATGACTATATCTTGGTTCCGTTTTCAGGACCTCTTTTGAAGCTATTGTGAGAAAGATGTGTAATGACGGAGCACTTGACCTTAGACAGTGTTGAAGCATGGCTTAAAAGCACAAAGGATGATTTTTCTCAGAGATTTAACATTGGACATGAGTTTGATGCACATAAATGGGTAGAGGATCACCTGTATCATGAGTTATATGAGACCTTTTTCTGTTGTTTCCCTATAGAGTTGTATGAATGGCTATCAACATATGCATCAAGGTCAAGCTAGTATTATAGACCTCATGTGTGGACCCAGGAAGAGTTTTATAGGTTGCATGATGCTGATTTGACTTGGAAACATGTTGTTGATCACTAGTGGAAAGGTGTGTTGACAAGTTATACCTTGGAGTACGTGATTTCTACGTATTCTTTCCCGAGGTTGCTGATTTTGGGTTCTTGAGGGAGCTAAGAGGATCATTCTTGAGGGCTATTCCTTTGGCTATAAAGATCCTAATTATTACCCTAAGTTTGGAAGCATTTCTTAAGACCGCTTAAAATTCGTCTAAGCATTGGGAGGCAAGCTAAGACTGGAAAAATATGGCAGACCTACATGTAAAAAGGAGAGAGAAGAGATACAACTCAAGTATAATGAATCTCGGGAGAGGGAGTTCGTAAGACAACATGATATTACGGGAGCGATGGATCTATGGAGGTAGATGTTGCGGGGAAGGATTTGAGGTCCATGTGAAGGGTGTGGAACCCGAGTAGTCTATGCTACCCCATATTAGTAAATGTGTGAGAGAGATCCCCTCGGCCTCTCGGTGAGATCTCATCACTTAGAGAAAGAATAAGCAGATGGAATGCATCTAAGCCCACCTAGTGACCAAACCTTGGCGCTTAGTTTTCCAAATCTAGAGATAAATATTGTTAACACTTGTTGGTATTGGTATTGGTGATCGATCAGCACCTAGAAGGTATAATTTTTAATTTGATACATTTATAGCTGCATAGTCATTTCATGTGTTTGAAGGCATATTGTCTAGCACGACATTTGGGAAAACTACACGTACATAAATTTTGGGTATCACGTCTAGAAGTGGCACAGAAACACATCGGGAGTAGTGCAATATAATATAATATTGGCACACACGCTTATTGCGATAGTGGGGACACAAGTTGTGACCACTTCAATACCCTTACTTGTTATAGGAGGTGGATCTAGTGGGTCAAGAGGAGTAGGAATTGGGTGACTGGTGGACTGGTAGATCTCGAGGATCCGGTAGGTCGGGGAGGAACAGGAATCCAAAGTGGATCTAGTGGATCTGGTGGTGGAGGTAACACCAGAGGGAATCAAGGTTTTGGATACGGTGGACAAGGACCTTAACCTCATTAGCAAGTGTTCTTTAAAATGTCTTTGCATTTTCCAGATTATGAGGGTGTTGAGGATGCAATAGAGCATGTACACAAAGTTGATTTTCTATGGCACGCAAAGGGCATTACTTACACCCAGAGCATAAGGCAAGTCAATTTGTAATTATGTTGCAGGACATGCACATAGATGGTACCAAAAGTATGACCCCCACCAAACAAAAGAGTGGATTATACCACACCGTGTAATGCCTTCTTAGTAGAATTCCATATTCTTGAGTATGAACAAAATAACATGAGCACACTTGAAGGAGATTCGACAAGGCAAGGTGGATAATGTGCGGGAGTATGATGCGCACGTTAAGACCCTTTTTTCAAAGTTGTCTTACAATATCCATTCTTCTCGGCATGCTCAATGGTTTGTTGGAGGGTTTATAATGCCTTTAAGGAGAGTGCTTTCTTATAAAACTTTCACAGATCCGTGTAAGGCCTTGGAAGCTTCCTACACATTAAGGTTGTGGGAAGCGTGGATAATAGAATTAGTCCATTTCTAGAGGCCCATATTTTTCCATAGTGAAGCATCTAGAGAAACTATCTACAAATTTGGCTCAAGAGACTCACAGTGGTCTATGGTGCATGGATTGTGAGGTAGAAGGGCATAAGAAGGACAATTGTCCTCGAGATATTTGTACGTGCCATTTTAATTGAGTGTGAAATATTTCGTGGAGATCATGATGTGAATAGATGCTCGTTGTTGCGAGTACACAATCCATAAAAATGTGTCTTTCTATTGCAATATTTTCACTTCTACTACTCATAACACCAAAGATTATAGATTGATTGACCAAATACATGATGCCATTGATACCGGTGTCACGTAAGACCGGTGTGCAAACAGCTCCAAGGATGATGGTCATCATTATGAAGGGTTCCTAGATGGAGGAGCTCATAGAAGGGGATTTCGGGAGGATTCAGAGGGCGTGGTAATTGTAGAGGAGGAAGCGGTTAATTTCCTCATGGAACCTATTATAAACATAAGATCTAAAAATCATTACAAGCACGAGTGTCAAGAATTGTTGCAATGCTCATGGTGTGGGAATAAACACAAGTATGAAGAGTGCTCGGAGTTATGTGAGCATATGATCCATAACCAAAAAAAGGACATGGGTGCGGGGATGCTAAGCATGAAGCATGATGATCCATAGTGGATGCCAAGTTTGCACAAAACCTTGAATTAGAACCAGTCCTAGTTTCCTCGCAATCTAAGGTTGCACCACAAGGGATGTTTCAAATCAAATGCCTCTCATTATAAGGGAAGAAGTGTTGCATGGGAAGTATCCTAATCGACTCATCAGAAATAATTCTATCAAGATACCATGGAAGTGATTAGAAGCCTTCAAGGGGAAATTCAATATCTAAAGGAACAATCCCAAAGATGGAGCAGAAGAAAAGCGTTGAGGTCCCTCAAATGGATAGAGATGATGTCAAAGAGGTGTGTAAGATGTTACACTAAGAGAATATCATTCCTTTGTTAGGAGAATGGTTGAGAGACAAAGTATCAAGCATTGGAGGTGAGCACAAAAGGTAAGTCTTACATCTTAACCTTCCTCCTCACAGTATTGACTATGACAAAGAAATCACATTGAATTCACTTGTGAATAGATAGTTGTTAAGGCGGAAGTCAATCTTCTCACTTTAGATGTATGGAATCAGATAGGAAGGCCCCAATTACATCCCTCTTCGAATGTGTTGTATATTAAAAATAGGATAAAGGCTATGCCCATAGGAGTATTAAAGGATGCATATATAACAATTCAAGGGGAAACGTTTACTGAAGATTTTGAAGTTTTAGTGCTTGTTGAGGCAGATAACTTTCTAGCCTTACTTGGACACCCCTGGTGCTATAAGAATAATGTTGACTTGCATTTCAATAATGGATACATAAGTTTCAAGAACAAACAGGAGTGCATCATCATTTCACCTTTGAAAAATAAGAAGTCGGCGCCCTATACTTATCCATTGGTTGAAGAGGATCTGCATAGGATCTATGTCCGCACTATCAAAGACCTTGAGTTTGTCCATCTTTCGGAGAAGGTATCATTCAATGGGAAGATGCTCATTCCATAAGTGATACAACTAGTGTGACATGTCAAAACTTGGTGCATGGGACCTATGATTTAGTAGGGAGACAATTGAGAGGCTCTGTAACACATGTTGCAAGGCGCGCTTACTTAGGCACCTAAGCGGAAAATAATTACCAAGTAATACTAGGGAGGAAATCCGATGTTTTTCTAAGGGCAATGGAAGTTCATTGGACCTATCAGAATGAGAGGAGAAATATGTTAACTTATACTTTGCATGGTACAAAATCATGTTATTGGGAGATGCATCAAGACAATCTTCTAGAGTGGCGTGAAGTGAGGATTGTGCTCTCTATTATATTTCTCTGGAGCAATATGCCTACTAAAATTTGTGGTAATGATGGAAGGATATCCACCTTAGAACATGTTTAGGAATGTGAGAAGATATGGATGGGAGGCATGGAAGCTTTATCCCCTTCCCTATAGGTACACAAGTTTTATTCCACACTTTGTAGGTATGAGAATGCACTTGGTCTATTCATTCATAACTATGATGTCACGGTGAAGGCGGTAGGAGTTGACTATAGATCTTGTTTAAACATTTGAGTATCAAAGTACTAAGCCAATAGTAAATGAGGTGTTACAAGTAGTCAAGTGCCTTATTTTGGAGAGACAGTGTCATGGTAGAGGACAAGATTCTAGAGTTTTGGGTGAACCAAAATTATGGGCACGCTTCATGGAGGAAGAATTAGAGGAAGTACAGCTTGAACACGCCCGCCTAAAAAAAAAGAAAACACAAAGTCTGGTTTACTTATTAGATGATGAAGAGGTGGAAACTCTAGATGTTAACCATACTGAAGGTGCACGTGAAGTTATGGATAAGGAAGATGAGAAAGTGCGCGCCTACCACAAGCCATTAAAGACTAAAAATATTAATATTGGTACAGAGGCGGAACCAAAGGAAGCTATTATTGGGGATTACTAGCATGGACCAGGAGGTCTCCGAGATCATTGAGCTTTTACACGATTTTCAAGACTTATTTCCGCACGGTACCATGAACTTAGAGGGTTTCACCCTCACTAGGAGAAATGAGGATCAAGTTGAAGGAGGGTGCGCGCCCAATTTGGAAGTGACCTTACAGGATGAATCCGAATTTGTGCATCAAGGTAAAGGAAGAGATTGATAAATGATAAGCATTCGGGATAATAGAATTTGTTGAAGAATTTGAATGGGTGAGTCTCGATGGTCATCAAAATAAAGAAGGATGGGAGGATAAGGATTTTCATTGATTACGAGTGGATTTGAATGCGATGTATGTCATTGATCCTTTCCAACCCCCTTCACTGAGGAGATTTTGGAGGGTGTTGTGGGGCACGAGGTCTACTCTTTCACGAGATGGATTCTCGTGATATCATCAAGCTAGGATTGCCAAGGAAGATCAAGAGAAGACCACTTTTATCACCGAGTAGGGAATCTTTCCTATCTTTGTTATGCCTTTTGGGCTGAAGAATGCACCTACCGTGTTCTTGTGCATAATAGTACAAGCTTTTCAAGAATTCATTCATAAGTTCCTCCAAGTCTACCTGGATGATTGGATAGTTTATGGACTAGTAAAATACCATTGTGATAATCTGAGGGTGATGTTTGAGAGATGCAGTAGTTAAGAATCTCCCTCAACATTAAGAAGTGTATCTTTTCTACTCCATTTGGCACTTTATTAGGTCATATCATATGCAAAGAGGGCTTATTGGTAGATCCTGCCAAGATTGTTGTTATTTTGGGATTGGAGGATCCTACCAATCAAAGTGTTTTGCATGGATTTTTAGGGCATACGGTGATACTATCAAAATTTCATTAAGGGTTATGCCAAGATTATGCGTCGTTAGAAGATTTATTGAGACATAAAGGGAAATTTCATTGGGATGAGGCGCAATAGAAAACTTTTAACACATTGAATAATAAACTCAACCGCCGCACCCATCTTTCACTTTCCTTCTTGGGATAAGTCATTTCATGTACATATTGATGCTTCAAGCATGGGGATTAGAGCGATCTTAGCATAGCCTGGAGAGGGGATTATTGATCATCACTTATGCTTTGCTAGTAGGAATCTTACTCCAGCAGAACAAAATTATACCACCATAGAGCATGAATCGTGCTATCAATGATCTACGCACTACATAAGTTTAGGTAGTATTTACTTGCAACTCCTTTTATTTTCTACACAGACCATATGGCATCAAGAGAGAGAGAGGGAGAGGGAGAGGGAGAGGGAGAGGGAGAGGGAGAGGGAGAGGGAGGGAGGGAGAGAGAGAGAGATATATATATATATATTATTATTTCGGAGTTTGTGTTTATGGTTATATTGAAACCGGGAAAAAGAAATTTGGGACATGATCATTTGTCAAGAATTACTTGAGGTGATAATGTAAAAATCAATGAGGATACAATTCCAGATGCATAGTGTTCAAGTTGCAATGCTCGCCCTCATACTTAGAAGTTATTAATTTTTTCCTACGAAATGGTGTGGCACACCTTTTTGCTCCAAGTGCCCCAAATTTTGGTTTAAGAGGTGAAATTAAATGTGCCCCAACTGAATTTGATCTCCGGACCTCTAGATGACCAAGTTCTAGCTCCTTTTCTCAAAATAAGCCCCCTGTGTTTCATTTCCCATTTCCATCCATGCAATCGTGCTGCCGCCAAGTGGCCCAATCAAAATAGGGAATAATTTTTACACCAAGTACACCAAATTTTTATTTCATCTAGTGCAAAAACTCCCAATCCTCCCATTCAATCTCTTGGTCATCCATGTGCCCACGCCAACTATTTAAGGTGTTTTTTCTAAGCCCCCCACTCAATCTAACATCAAATCACATGCCGCCAAGTGGAGAAATAGGAATGGGGAAAAAAATTGCACCAAGTGTAAAAAAACATTGGTGTAATTGGTGCACAAAATTTTGTTTCTTCCCATTCTTTCAAAATATATGAATTTGCTAACTATCGAGTTGTCACTTACTACTTGCTTCGTCTCTTCATGTGCTCACACACAAATTTTTTGCAACCTGTCAGGATATCCTCCTCTCCTTCATTGATGTTACTTCTAAAACATTTCCAACACCTCCAGAATCATTTATCCATCACTCCAAACTTCTAAAATGTGAAGAATGAGTATTTTCAAACTAACTCTATAGTCGAGAGTTGTTAGAAACCCTAGGACAAGAATCACAATTTGCTCATATCTTCCAAACCATGCATTTAATCCCCACAACATTTTGAGGAATATTCCTTACCCAAACTCCTTACAGAAGAAAAAAATGTATCTCTAATAATTCCCAGATTTGTAACATCAACCATTTTAAAAATTCCACCTTGGAATACTTTTTCCTCAATTGTCGTGAAACAATGCAAACAGATCGAATTCGAAAATCTAAACAAATCATCGAAGAGAAAACCACCTGAAAAAATCCATAATTTTCTCAACAATATGACACCATAATTTTCATATTCTAAAAATATCAATTCTCACTAGTTCACACATTCCATTTTTAGTAACTTTCCGAAATGTAAAATCCTTCAAAAGAACAGACCAAAATCATTCAGATCGACAATGGGCACACCGAGTTAAAAAGAAAAAAAAAAAAAGTAACTTTCCAAAAATGGAAAGTTCTTGGAATTAATCCCAAAAATATTTGGAATACTTATAATGTGAAGGAAACACTTCAAAGTGAAGACAACTTACTAAAAAAATAACATGCCCAGAAATAGAAATCCATGGGTCCTGATTTCTAAAAATAGTAGTTTTTTATTTTATTTGGAGAAACTTACCATCACCCTTGTAATGACCTATATTGATTCCTTTTTCCACCATGAATATCAAATTCACTATCCCGAAGCCCATTCTCAGATCTAACATCGAGTACTCGAGTGTGGGTGACAATAACGCCACACACATGGACCTAGAGGAACTCAAACACGTAATGTTCGGCGAGCCGAGGAGCCAATAGAAGAGAATATATTTTCCATTGGTCTATATGTAGTTAGAGGCCATACTCGGTCCCTACAAAACATCAAGATAGTGTTGGCAAGTTCCTAGCACTATGAACCAAATAAAAGAACAATCGTGGTGGATAACGACTCAATCATGGCAAAGTGCTCAATCGAAGAGCCATATCGTAGGGTTTGCAGATCCATATTTTGAACGAGATGGCCATAATCACAAAGGAGTTTCGCAACCTCATAAAGGTTTAAGAAGGATTCATATCTCCAAGTTCTCACTCTTGGCTCTTGGTTGAAACATGAGAGGAATCCTTCTCACATTGGAAAATTTCTCTCTATTATAAAATCCACAACACCTTCTCCGAAATGATCATTCTCCCGATTCGGGTAATGGCCAAGGAAATTACCTAAGGAATTTCATGATTATATGGTGTTATTCATCACCAAAATCATTAAGGGAAGGAAAATTATTGATTGGGGATGACTTATCATGACGGCTTGCATTTCCAATTGCTTCAGGTTCATGCTTCCAAGAGGTTTTTCATGACCTCGTATCTTGTGTATGCCCTGGAAAGCACGAGATCATTACGAGGCTTACTTCACGCATCGAATATCCCCTGAGGGCTCCCTCATTTGAGATATATCCACAATTTTCCTTAAAGGAAAGCAATCAACATTATACTAGAGTGAACGACACGTTCACAATGTGTGTGGTCAAGCTACTAGAAGGGAGCCAACACTTGAGATTGTCATCTCAAGCCACCACTTTTTCAAAATGTATGGGTCAAGCTTCATCCAATTCTCCACATTCTCCTATCTCTGGTGGTAACCAGATTCGATCATGCTCCACAGAGGTTTCCTTGTTATCCGAGTGATAAAATGGTGTTGATGGAGTTATGCAAATAATTGGTACATGTGAACAACAAGCTCAAGAGCCGGAAAAAAATCAAGTTTCCTTCCCCATCTCTCTGGGTATTTTCATGTGCAAGAGTCATCATGATTTCACCAATGTTGAAGCTACCCTTGCACCCATCAATATGTATTCATATATTGCTAGACAGACTTTAATCTTGGGGAGAATCCGGAATCCTTTCATTTTCTGAAGACTGCACCACGTCTTTATGGATCGAATATTTTTAGGCTAATTGTATCAATGAGTATGAGGTCCATGAATGTGATAATATGAGGATGAATGTAGAGAAAATGAAGAAATTCAGGTTCAAATGGTATGATGATGATCGCAAACTTCTACTTTGGAACTCTACAAATCACACAATTATGTTGTTCTACTTTCAACTTTGGAAAATGACATATTTTCTTAAATATTAGAGCTTCGTGAGTGATTATCTAGTGCTATAGAAGGAAATTGTAGAGAAGGAAATAATTCAAACTTCAACACCAACAATTTTATCCTAGAAACCTCCAAGGAGGAAAACCAATCGAGAAGGGCAAACTGCTCTTTCTTCCCACTTTTATTGGTCTAATATAGACAATTACATATTACAATAAGTATGAAAAGAAGCAACAATGTAAACCTTCTCTCCAATTACTTGTTTGCTCTATTTCTACACCTTGCTCCTACAATTCCATTCCAGCACTGAAGATCTTGCTTACTGCTCTCATTATACTCTGCTTCTCGATCTCTCTAGATCTTTAAATGTCTAATTCACCTTCGAATGCTCTATTCTCTTACTCCTTCCATGTATTTATAGGCCTTCACATGTCCTCCCATGCACTGGAGGATGTGAAAGGGCATGGAAGGGAAGAGACACACTGGGCACTTCAAGAACGCGTCCACTCACATTCCATTCTTCTTTTATTCGAAATTTTAGGACTCGCCACACCTATGTAGATCGGCGGTCTCGGGACCATCACCTTGGTTAGGTAGTAGTTTCAGGACCGCCACCCCGTAGGCTGCGTTATGAAACCACCTCTCTCTGCAGTGGCAGCCTGGCCTTCCAAACCTCCATTTATCTCATTTCTTTCACTTTTCCTATTTCTCCTTCTTGGTGCTGATGGAACTGATGAAATGGTGTGTTTTTCTATATCCCTATGGATCATACCTCCCCTAATTAGGAGGCTTTTGTCCCACAAAATCTTAGTGGGGGAGTGGTAGAGGAATCGACTCCCTCTCGTGCTCATTCGAGTACCACTGGGTCTACCTTGGTGTCTTCTCTCGTCCAACCTACCAAGACTCCTATGGATCTCTAGTTTGTTGTTCTAGTGCTACATCCTCCTCTGAGATGCCTTGAGTACAATCCTCTTTGGAAGGTAACTTATGTATCTTTCCTTCTTTGTCATGCATAGATGGTGTTAGTGGATGCGAGCTCTTGCAACTTACTATCACGTGCATCTGCATGAAGTATGGCCTAAAGGTTTCTTCTCCAACCTGCTCAAGTATGGTGAAGGTCCCATACTGTAGTGGTTTATTCCTTTCTTGTCTCTACCTCTTGAGATGGATTGGCTGAATCCTCTCCAAGTACACTATTACTATAGTCACCATTGTTCCTTATATCTCCTCTTCTTCTTGTTGCCCCATGGTCAGGTCTAGTGAATCCGTAGGTAGATATGGTGACTGCATAGTGGAAGTTTGTTTTGCTCCTTGAATGAGCAGTTCTGTGGTGGCTTCTTCTGCAAAACTAACAAGTGCTATCCAAATTATCCATCCTTTGGTCAGAAATATTCGCTCTCACGTCCATTTTGTTTTTCTTCCAATGAAAGCAACAAAACTGATGATTTTCTTGAATAAGTCTTGGTGCTTGGTTGGCACTTACCATAGCTTTCTTTGATTTGCTCTGGTGTGCCCGGATGTTAAAACTAACTCCATCCTTGACCCATTTGAACCGGTTCTCCCTCCTTGTGAACACAACATCCCTGGCATACAAGTAAGGACTTCCGAAGACAACGTCAAATGCATCAAGTGGAATAATATCAGCCTCTAATACATCTATGTATTGGGTATTTATCCCAAACTGAAACTTACACTTTCTTATAACTTGTATTTCTACACCCTTTTTCACCCATCCCAGTGGGTATGGATGTGGATGCATGTAAGTCTCTAGACCAAGTTGTTTCTACAACCACATCAGAAATCAAATTTGATTGAGAACCAAAATCTACTAAAGTGTTTACCTTAGTCTTCTTGATTTGGATTTTGATTTGAAATAACTTACTCATCTCTTCTTCTTCTCTACTGCCCCATACATGTTAGTGGCCATGCATCCTAGCCTTTCGTCTACATCCGAATCATCCTCAATCTCCACTCTCTCTTTCTGTCTTCATAGTGGCATGGATTTCTTGGAATCCTTGGTTCGGTGCTTTGGGTGCAATTTCAGATGCAACTTCCAACATGTGGCATCAGTATGTCCATTTACATCACAATTCTTATAGAAATTCTTAGGATCTTTACAAGTATGCAAAGTAGTAGCGGCATGTTTACCTTTCCATTTACCTCTACTACTTGTCTTCCCTTGTTCTTTTTCCTGTTGTTCTGTTGACTGGTCTCCCTTTGGCTCTATTTCTCCTTGCTTCTTCTCATCATCAATGTAGTATGCTTGTACACAAGCTTCATTGAGATCCTTGGGCTTCATGGAGATTACCTTCCTCCTAAAGGTGAGTGTGAAGTCCTCCCAAATACTTGGTCAGAATGTCCTCATCCTCCAAGTCCATATTAAGCAACATGGCTTGTCTCCGAAATTCCATAGTGTAGTCTTGCACGCTTTGACCGCTGCCCTATCTAAAGTACTACCACTTAATCATCATGTCAGTCTTATGGCCAATAGGATAGAAGTTAGCTCTAATCAACTCTTTAAAACCCTTCCAAGTACTGATAATAGGACGTTTCTTCTTCTCACAAGTGGCTAGATGGGTTTCCCACCAAACCAGAGCATGACCTTCCATTTTGAGACATGTAAAGGTGATCCTTTGTGCCTTAGTGACATTATGCACACTAAAATAGACTTCCAACTATTTTATCCATTTATCCAGTAATTCTGCATCTACTTGTCCTTCAAAATTCTTTATTTCACTTTTGTTTCAACTTTAAAAGGTGTATATGCAGATTTTACCTTCTCGCTTACAATTGGTGTCTCTTCATGCTCTTCCCATTCTTCCTCTTTGTGGATCTTTTCGATACCAAATTTTTTTCGGATAGTGCTCGAACCACCGATTCCATGGAATCTTTCTTAACCGAAGCCATCTTTTTACAGATCTGAAAGCTCTTCTTGTTTTCTATGCAATCTATCCATCATGGTCTATAGCATCTCGACTCTACGGACCAAGTTCTCTTCCTCCATTTGAGCTTGAATTCTCTATTTCCACTTCTTCATAGAAATATCTAGCTCACAAGGTAAAACTTCTTCACCTTTAGACCTTTTCACTATCATACAAAATCACAAGAAAGATTTGAATACCACAAGTCCTGGATATATAATCAGCTCTGATACCAAAATGATCCGTAAACTTCTACTTTGGAACTCTACGAATCACACAATTATGTTGTTCTACTTTCAACTTTGGAAAATGATAGATTTTCTTAAATATTAGAGCTTCATGAGTGATTATCTAGTGCTATAGAAAGGAAATTGCAGAGAAGGAAATAATTCAAACTTCAACACCAACAATTTTATCCTGGAAACCTCCAAGGAGGAAAACTAGTCGGGAAGGGCAACTGCTCTTTCTTCCCACTTTTATTGGTCTAATATAGACAATTACAGATTACAATAAGTATGAAAAGAAGCAACAATGTAAACCTTCTCTCCAATTACTTGCTTGCTCTGTTTCTACACCTTACTCTTATAATTCCATTCCAACACTGAAGATCTTGCTTACTGCTCTCATTATACTCTACTTCTCAATCTCTCTGGATCTTCGAATGTCTGATTCACCTTCAAATGTCTATTCTCTTGCTCCTTCCATGTATTTATAGGCCTTCACATGTCCTCCCATGCACTGGAGGATGTGAAAGGGCATGGAAGGGAAGAGACACATTGGGCACTTCAAGAACGCATCCACTCGCATTCCATTCTTCTTTTTTGTCCGAAAGTTTTAGGACCGCCACAATATGTAGACCGGTGGTCTCGTGGACCTGCCACCCCTGGGCAGGCGGTGGTTTCAAACCGTTACTCGCAGTGGCGGTTCTATCCAAAACCTCTCGTTTACCTCATTTCTTTCACTTTTCCTGTTTCTCCTTCTTAGTGCTGATGGAACTGATGAAGTGGTGTGTTTTTCTGGATCCCTCAGTGGATCGAAGATGGTGTTCCTAAAGATGGATATGAAATGTTTGATCTCAAATATACTACGATAAAATCCTATCTTCTCCCACATGTGTAATGGAATGTGCATGAATCTCGATGATATCAAAAAACGCATCGAGGTTGTCATCAGGAGATCAAAAGAGTGGTTAAAAAAGAAGAGGGTTCGATCTCATCAAATCAGAAAATTTCCATCCCTTCAAAGACCAACGTCATACCACTCATCTTATAAGACTAAATATCAAGCCACAAGCTCAAGCCCATTTGGGAGGGATTTTGAAGAGAGAAGCAAAAGAACTCAAGAGCCCCTCACTATAAGAGACTACAAAAGAAAGCAAGAACGGAAGAGGCACTTCAGAAGTAGACCTTGAATGGGAAGAAATTTATTCATCTATACCTTCCATCTCACAACATTCTCAAGGCCCTCTATCTACCACTATTGCACAAATATTGCTTGCGCAAAGCCACCTCCCTCGAGATAAAACAAGAATCTGCAATCATGCCTTCTACTAAGCATAAATTTGATAAAATTTTACCCTGGATGCAAGAAATGATCACAACAGAACTTACAACGTGCAACCAGCAATCTTCCTTATTTCTCATCTATCACCTCGAAGATCAAATTAAATAAGGGAAGGTAGGCTTGGGCAGCTTCCAAATTCTAAAATGGCACCTCGGCAAATCAATATGTGAAGATATTTAAGTTGAAGGTCATTTAGCTTTGTTGAAGAAAAGACCCGGTGACTATGAGATGAGCACCATATCCTTGGGACCATAAACATATGAGGGTGACTTGCACCTATACCAAGAATCTTCCACTTGCCTCATTACGAGGATCCACGAATACAAAGAAAGGTTGGATCGGTGGAATATGACATTCGCATCCTCGCTTCCTATGTCTAAGGTCTTATGGATCCCGGTACCACCAATGCTCTCCTACTAAAGAATTCAATCCGAGCTAGACACGTTAATCCTAATTCCATCAAGAAGACTCGAGGCCTTCACCATGCAAGGAGTGACAAATGACAAATGGGTGGGCATGACTCTTGAGAAATAAAAAACATTGGTTTCATAGATGATAGCTTTAAACATGTACATGGATGGAATGACAATGAAATTTCTCATGACAAAGAGGCACTCGAGGCAAAAAGAATAAATGGGACTAGGAATACCCATTGTTAATGGAGATGGGAAGGGTCAAGTCATCTCTTCTAATAACTAAAGTTATTGTTAGTGTGAAATCAGCACCCCTAAATGAGTTATGAATGCTTTTCTAAGCGCAGACTCATTTGGGGGTGTTGTGATTTCACACTAACAATTTTACGCACTCGGGGATAGGAAAGACATAGAAAAGGCTTGCAGTCAGGCTCCCAGTGGCTCAAGGATTAGTTTCATGTTATCAAGCAGACTCCATGCCCAATGGATGCTTCAAGGCCACTGGTCTCTTCATCTAGCAGGCGAGATGTCCTCGTGAGTCGCCAAACCGTTATCCCAAATTTCTCCCGGTAAATTTAGTCGGAATGATCCCTACACATAAAGAAAACATGAAGGGAAATGATATAGACCCACGAGCTCACATCCCAGAACTAGGAAAAGTGAAAATAGAAGCCCGAGAGAGTCAAATTTGACCCGCACAAGAAGAAATAGAAGAAACGGTTCTTTTGAGTGTTTCCACATCTTAAATCTATTTAAAGGGTCGAGGGAGGACTCAACAATGGAGTGGCGGGGGAAGAGAATGATTAAACGTGTATACAAAGAAAATAACTCGCCAATTCACTTCATGTCTTAAATCTATTTTGCAAGCTTCAGTAGATTCGACAATGAAATCAGCAGGTCGAGAAAAGAAAGAGGAGATAGTTTTAAAGAGACCAGATGCAAGAAACAGAAGAAATGGTGAAGTCTAGAAGTTTTCGGGCTCGAAACAGTTCAGGAAAGGGTCCAAAATTGACTAAGTATGGAGGAGGCAGTGGAAGAGACCACGTGTCCTCATGGCACTTCTCCAAAATTTAATCCAAAAGAGAGCCTCAAACAAGCGTCGCATCTCCACGTGTCCCAGCCTGGAATGGAGACAAGGTCAAGTGGTCAAATAGAGAAAAATTTCTCGAGTGAGTGCAAACTAATGTGTGTCCCTAAGGGAAGGAGGGGGAGTTGAGGAAAAAAGTGAAATTTTTCTTTTGTCCAAAAGGCATAAAAGCAAAGATGGAAGCACATTTCCTAGCCAACCAAAAGGAGCCACGTGTCCATGCAGAGCTTCGGGGCTGTGGGAGTTTTCTCGATTTTTGATTTTCAAAAAAGGATAAAAGTTAAGTTCTAAGCACATAGACCCAATTTTTTTCCCAATATGGCCACCACGTGTCCCAATCCAAAAGGGGGGCCCATTTTTCAAATTGTGTTCCCACCCATTTTATGCAGTAATCGTCTGAAAACTTTAAAGGGGCATATCTTTCGACTGTGGCTCAAAATATAGCAAATATAACACTATTGGAAGTGTCTCAACGTCTTCTATGCCATGGAAGGATTAAAATCATATTTTGTAGGCCCCGGTAGGTAAAAATGAAGAAATTCTTAGGCCATTAATGCTGAGAATCCAATCTCTTCAACTACCAGATCCGATTCGATTCGATTCACCTGGGAACCAGAAGTGACATATTGTGGGCGGATTTGCAGAAGGCATTGATATTCATAGTGGTTGATCTTTCAAGTCAATATTCAATGCGTATCTCATGGTGGTTAGAGTAGGATGCAAATTTTCCCTCTTCTCTCTCTTTCCTTCTATATATACTGTAACACTTCTCATTTGAAAAGGAGAGACATTTTGGGCATAGAGAAACTCACAAATTTGTTTCTTAATGCCATTTTGAGTAGCTAACCTTCTCCCACACTGGAAAATATAATTATGCCTCTATTCAGAAATGGAATGACCTCGTACACCTTATAAAGCAATAAAAAACATGTTTTTGCGGTGTCCTTCAACCCTTTGCATAGTTTTGTTGTTTCTTCGTGCCTCTCCCTTTCGCCTTTTTTTTTTGTGCATGTTTTTCACATTTACAAGTACAGATGTTGTGTTTCATGGATTTTAATGGACGATTTACATATCCGGCGTGTCACTGTATGACCTCCCTCATCTCCATTTTTTGTTTCTTTCTCCCTCAATGCAATATCTCTCTTCCTTTGCTCGTGTATCACCGCTTTAGTGTAGAAGCTCTATTTTTCCCTCTTTCTCTCTCCTTAGTTCTCTTGGAATAGTTAGATTAGGTTAGATTTAGTTTGCTCCTGACCGGAGTAACTCATGGCGAGGTAGTTTAGGAACAAGAACCAAGCTTTCTCTCGAGCTTTCCAACTTTTGCAAGGTCCCACACCTTGGGAAAGTTCAATGTTATGAAATCACACCAAATGAGTCTTCCTTAGAAAAGTAGATCCATAACTCATTTGGGGCTGTTGTGATTTCGCACTATGGGTATCTTCATAGCTACGGAGAAGAGGATTTGTCTCGAGTTTAGGCTCAAGTTTTGTTGCCCGATATGAATTCATCAAGCATGTCATTGAGGAGTTGGAAGCATATGAAGAGAATGTTGAGAAGATATAGAAAGATGTAGATTCTCAAATTCAAAAGATGTGGGTGTCGGCCGTGAACCCGGACACTTCAAGAGATGACTCATTGAAAGCATTTAAGGACCGATTCAAGACATAGGCCATAAATCCATTCTCATTCATAGAAAATACCTTGGAATCTCTGCCGAGATATGTGAAATCATCTTCATCACCGCAGAAAACTATATTAATCGGGTACAAAGAATGTAAGAACATCAACTCCCTCACATAAAATTACATCAAATCAATAAATTTTTTCATCTCCTCGGGAAAGAAATCGATACCAATGGTAGCATGGTTCGGCAAGGCATTCAAGGGTGAAGAGATTCCATCGGCATTGCTTCAAGAAATTCCATCACTGCAAGATCAACTTCAAAAAAAAGCATTTCTTCTCTTCTTCTTCCTTTTCCTCTCTCACCTTTTTCTTCCCTCCCCTTCTAATTTTTTGTTATATGTAATCATGATTTTTCATCTTATTCATTAAATTGACTTTATAAATTTGAATTGTGCAAGTCCCTTTGTTTTATAAATAGGAAACTTAATCTCCTAAGTCCTAGGAAGATAAAAAGTCATGATATGAATAAGCAATGAAGATTCATGTGGGGGGTGGGCGATTTAAAAGTCTTTTCTAGTTCTATATAATGTAATGACACCCTCATTCTTAAGGGTTGTCAATTTTGTACTCAAGAGAGATATATTTTTGAGCTAAGCAAGAGAGGTGGCATTTTATTCTACTTACTTAACTATTTTCCTCCATTTCCTACATTGTACAACTTGATAAAAATGGCAATAAAGAAAGGGATTGTTTCTTTTCATGGCTCATGAATGTGTGCAACTTTGTGTGCATGGTTTCCTCTGGCCATTGGCATAATAATCTTGTTGTTTCTTTCTAATCAATTGTGAATGTGAACTGTCTAATTAGATCTTGCAAGAATCTTATTTTCTACTTGTAGGGTTAATTTTCCTTTTCTAACTTCCCACTCCCCTTTCCCCACACTTCAACAAATTCTTCCTTACAATTCTTTGTAAGCATTTTCCGTGGGTACAATGGAGTGTACCTGTTTGATCCCTAGCCTCTTACCCAACCACATATTTTTTATTTATGTTTGTTCACAATAAAGTGGAGCTGCACCACCCAAGTAGAGGGGCCTAGATTCCCAGAGCATCAGGCTAGAAATCAAAAGAAAATTCACCTTAAAAATTTCCTCCCCAACAAGTAGGACAAGGTCATCGATGTTAAATTCATGTTAGGATAGGAAGTTAGCTTACGAAGGATTAGATATGATGAGATAAATGAGTGAAGATAAAAACTATGCACTACCCTTACGGAAGCAAAGAAAATATGTGTCCCTAACGAGAAAAATAAATGAGATATATAAGATGAGAGGAGATGGAAACTATGCACTACCTTTCAAAAGTAAGGAAGTGAGAAAAGTATGTGTCCGTAATGAGACAAATAGATGGCCACAAGAGTGGGCTTCGGATGGGATAAAAGATTGGATCAGATGTGTTGATAAACCGATGAGATAGATAAGATGGAAACTATGCGCTACATTTCAAAAATGAGGAAGCGAGAAAAATATACATCTCATCAAGACGAAAAAGGGCCAAAAAGTGGGATTATGATGGGATAAAATATTGGATAATATGTCGTGATAAATAGGATGAGATAGGTAAGATGGAAACTATACACTACCTTTCAAAATGAGGAAGTGAGAAAACTTTACGACCAAAGAAGATAAAAAAAATGGCCACAAAAGTGGGCTTATGATGAAAATAT
>CM031241.1:360422513-360509514 GCA_018340775.1 Taxus wallichiana var. yunnanensis | reverse complement strand
AGAGACTATATCACATTAGCTAACTTGGATGTGAATGAGTGTGTGGATGAAAAATATTGGATGGGATTATTAGAAGGAAGTTCAATGACAACTTTGTATCGATAGATGCTCATGGATCATAGGGTGATTGGCAAGGAAAACATTATCAATGAAAAAGGGCGACCCTCTGGGAGAGGAATGACAAAGAGATGATTAAGGATGATGTCGATGAAGGAGGAGATTTAGGAAATTTTATGGATGGAGATGTAGAAATAGGATTTGATTTGGTTATGATGGATGGAGAAGGAAGGTCCTATTGGATGAGAGATTCATCTTCCTCAAGAAGATTGTGGATGATGGTTTGGAGAGCCTTACAATGCTCAATGTCATGACAGGGGTATGATGATAAGTGCAAATGCAACTAGAGTCAAACCATGATTGCTTCTTATTGTGAGGATTTAAATATTTAATAGAAGGAAGCATGATGGAAGATACTTCAATTAGATGTCGAAGGGTATTTAAGTAGGTCTTGATCGAAGTGTTGGGAGGAAGGTAGCTCTTGCGGGTTTTTATAGGATATTTTGACTTAGATTTAGGGGAAGGAGTGGATGTAGATTGGATGGGTGAATTATATGTCTTAGATGATGTGCCTTGCCCTAAAATAGATGGGGTGCTCTTTTGAGGATACATGAGATACCTTAGGGAAAACTTACCATGATCTTATATTTTTATCGAGAAGATTCACCCTTGGCAGGATGACAATAATATCAACTAGAGGATCCGAAGGTTGTGTAGTTGGTGTTAGTGGAGGAAGTAATTTTTGTTTGATAACGTCTAAAGAGAATGTGCAAGTGTCTGATTGTGAGGATGATATGGGAGGATCATTTGAAGTCAAGGTGAGTTGGAGTGCTTTCACAAACTCTTGAATGATGAAAAAGGTTTAGGATGAGGAGATGCGATCGATGTAGTTGTTGGTATCCAAATTTTTTTGTCCTTTTCAGGTATGAGTAGCACCACATTTATGTCATGGAGCTTAAAAGCAGAATTAGCCCATGTTGTATGTCATTGGTAGCTAGGGATATAGTCTAAGCCTTTGGCACTCAGGTTTAATGGAGAAATGGATTGCGCTCAATAGGACTTGATCTTGTCCTAGTTGTTTTAGGTTGTGCCTTACTGACCAAGTAAGAGGACCTATTTTATAACCTTGTAATGGTGAAGGAGGTGAAGATGTCCTTCTCTTTGCTTGGAATTCTATGATGGAGACCTTGATGAAAACATGATCAACACCCCAGATCTGAACTCTCACGAGTTGTCACTTCTCAAGAACATGGGTATGTTCTCAAAACAAGGCAAAGGTTACTAGAGACAAAGTGGAAATCCTAATCATTATGCATACTTTTGCAAATGGATTTTGATATTTTGTAGAATACGAGATGAAAATCGGGATAGTACATGGCAGATCTTTATTGTTAGATGATTTTGGTGGGGATTGACAGAGACAAATTGGGATAGATTAGATCTTACATAAGCAACCACTATAATACTTGAACAACTATCGATGAAATGCCTAAAATAATCGGGATTTTCTTTCAACTGGAGAAGAGGCACAAATCAAAGCCAGTTGCACCCTTCACACAATCTTTGAGAATTCACCACAAAATCTTGAAGTAGAGAACTCAATTAAACACAAAAATCCATGATCAAACCATGCCTAAGGTACCCCTAAAGGCTTACAAGAAATCTCTGCGATCAAAGGAAGGTAAAGTGATTTTAAATTTGTTTATCTCTTTATCAAATGAAGGCTCTTCTGAACATGAGATTGAAAATGCCAATAAACTATCAACAAGAAATGGATATTTTGTGTGATTTCTAAAGACTTTTAGTGTAATATTACAGCAAAGAACAATGAAAAAATTTTGCAAGCATTTAAAAATGATAAATGGAGACATCATATTACCCAAAGAAAACATAGATTTAATTCAAAACTTGTTGATTCAACAAACGGGGAAGAGTTACATGAACAATCTCATATCTATGTGATGGCTATACACTTGTAACCAACTCACATACATGAATTTCCAACACATGATACATTAAGCTTTTGGTCCTTTGGTGGATTTTACATAAAATGATCTTTCTCTGAAATTCACCCGTGATTTTCAACTCTCTCCCCTTTTACAATTTCTCCAAAATGCACTATATACCTCATGACACATGGATCCTTCTTTCCCAAGCAAATAATATGCCATGCAGGATCAGTGCATTACAGCAACTCTTCATGATTCAATGAAAATGACATCAAACAGAAAAACACTCGCATCTTTTGCCAGTCTCGCTAAAAAGATTAAATCATTACAAATATCTGGATCTAAGTATCCATCCCGAGGCATGTTTTTCATCATTGAGGCATGCAAACACCTCTTACTCATCATTTTCACCTTTTTACCCTTTTAAACTACCTCTGCAACTTTTGATTTTGTCATTTCACATGCTTGCTGAAATTTGGGGTAAAAATCTTCTTCAAAAATACCACAAGTTAAATAATTAAGCCATGAAAATGTCAGTTAATGATCCTGGAAGGCCAAGAGGACACAAAATCACTATAAACTTGATGAAATTTGATGCAAAAACGTGATTTCCAAACTTCTTGGAGCTCCCATGGCGGCCAAAACAAATGGATGCACAGTAACCGTTGATCTTACATCAACCTTTAATATCAACCCTCCACGTGGAAGATGCAATCCAAAAATACGCTCAATATTACCCTTTAAACTTTGGATAAGGTGGGACACGTGTCAAAATATGATTGGATCGGGCCCATGCCTTTAAAAAATGCATTTGCGACCTTTTGAAAATTTAGAAAATTTTGACTTTTTTCTCCGCCCCTCCACCTTTGAAATTTGGAGCTAACACGTGGCATATGGTGGGTCCCATCGAGATCATGCTTCAATTCTACGCATTTTGACCCTTTTTGGAAATTGGGAAAAATTTCACTTTTTGCCCCGTGGGCCCGCACCTCCGAATTTTCCCTTGTCACGTGTCTCCTTGTGATTTGCTAGAAAGGCCAACGCTTCAAATTTTGATTTTGAGTATTTTCGGCAAAAGGGAAAAAATTCCTTCCTACCTCTGCTTAGCCCGCCAACCCGCCTTGCTCTGTTAGACACGTGTCCACCTATGATTCGTTGAGGACCTGCGGGCTTAATCTTCATTTTACTCCCTTTAAGCCAAGGGAAAATTTTCCACTTTGTCCCTGCGGACCCGCGCCTCTGAAACTATCCCCGACACGTGTCCTCTCCTGATTTGTTACGGAGTTTCAGGACAAAAATTTACTTTAACCCTTTTGCAAAAAAGGGGAAAAATTCCCATTTCACTCCATGGACCTGCCGACCCGCTCTGCGCCGCCGTGCTGCCACATGTCCTCCTGATTGGAGTGAGGGAAAAACTGATTTTGAAACCTTATAAAATTAGAGACAAAAAACTCTAAGTCCCCCAAGTGACACTCGTGACTTCCATTTTGAAACTTCTAGGACACGTGTCCTCTTGCGATTGGTTGCGGGGCTTGGACCAAATTTTGACTTTAAAACCTTTGCAAGACTAAGGTCGAAAAACCTTAAGTGAATCCGACCATCCACCATCACTCTGCCAATCAGAACATGCCACATAGGCAATTTTGGAAAAAACGAGGGCCTCGGGCCCAAAAATGCCCCATTTGCTTTGAAAAGGCAAAAAATTAAAATTTAGAGCACATCCCCGCCTTTCCGCAGCCAATGCAAACCCGCCACGTTGCTAATACCTTATGAGGATGAATTTGATGGGAAAATGATGCCCGTTTGACTGTCAAAACGTAAAAAATTCCAGGGATGCCCTAGAATTCAATTTTTTCACCAAGGATGGCAGATTTTTCGATTTTGAAACAACTGAAGCATGATTTTACAACATTTTCAACCTTGGGATTGGATTTTCAATTACAAACAAGTATGAATTGATCAAATTCAACTTCCTTTTTCGATCTGGCAAAGGGAAAAATGACATAGCCTGTGGAATTGGAAAAACAAGGGCATAAAAGGGGCAAACTTGGAATATTCCTTTCAAATTAGGGCAAAACAACAAGTTTGTGAGCATTTTTGAAGCATTTCAACAAGGGGGAGAAATTGTAGGTCACCAATTCAAAGGGTAAAATGTTTTTGAGCAAATATGGACATGAAAAATTAGGGCACACTATGCCATTTTTAAATGGCACCAATAGTAGTCACGATAGTTGATGTGGTGGGTGCTTAGAAAAAGTGCTGAAAGAGGAACCTAAATTGATTCTATGGATGGTATAATCGATAAGGGTTGAATAGATGTATGTGAGGTATTGGTCAAATCTAATGAAGTAGATATAACAAGTGGTGAAGTAGATGTATGTGTAGGATCAATGGTGGGTATAGATGTGGATGGAGAAAGATGTATTTGTATGATGTGATTAATGAGGTCTATGTGAGATGTGGATGGTGTAGGTTTTGGATTGGTTAATGTGGACATAGTTGGTTTGGTAGAGGAAACGCAAACCCTCTTTGTGTTTTTATGAGGTGGGGCACTTGTTTCATAAATCTTTCAAGGGTATATTTGATATATTTACAAATTTAGGAGATGTGATTAGTGTGGTAGTGGGTATAGATGTGGAAATGGTAGATGTTGGAAGATTAAGTGTAGAAAGATTGAGATAAAATAGGTGATGTGGCCATGGGTAAAGATGTAGGTATATGTGATGAAGATTTCAAGGTAGATGTAAGTGAGTTTTTTGATGGGGTAGATATAGGGGTAGTTGGGATTGATGGAGAGATAGGTACCATTGAGATGTTTAGGGATATAAGTGATGTAGATGTAGGTGTGTTTGATGTAGATGTGGATAATGGGTTAGATATGATAGGTTGACATATGATAGATGTGGATGAAGTGGTAGGCATATTCAAATTCAATGTGGATGTGGTAAAGGTAAGAATGGATGTAGATGTAGGACAAGTTATGGAAGTTAATGTGATTTTATAAGGATTAAATTTGTAAGATGTGGATGGTGGAAATTTATTTTCCGATGGTGGATTAGGGAAGGGTTGTTTGAATATGTTAAGGGGTTGGTTGTGAGATGAGGTAGGATTGTCTATTTGGAGATCCCCCTGATTTATAAATTGTTGAACGTGATCTTTAAAAGAATGAAACTTTTGATGTCGTGACCTATGACTTGGTGATATCTACAATAGTGACCCTCATGATACCAAGCGGGTTTGGGGTGTAAGTTGTCAATAGGTCATATGGGAGGAAGTATGAGGAAGTGAGTTTCCATCAACTTATTGAAGATTGAACTGTATGATTCCCCCAGGGGGTATAATTAGAAGATGGTCTATAAGTTTTGTGTGAAGGTGTCGTGTAAGAGGTAGATGGTTGTGGCTGCATAACATGAGAATTGGATGGATAAGGATGTAAATAATCTTGGGGATATGTTGAAGTTAAAGGGATTGTTTGATAAGAGGGAATACAATTAAGTGGTGAAGAGTGGATTGGTTGTGAGAGTGCTTGATGTTGGAAAATAGGAATGTGGACAGGACGGTTAGGATTGAGCAAAAATATTTAATTGTTAATACATATGAGAAGTAGGAATGTTAGTAGATTGGGTGGTTGGATAGGCATTCTAGTGATAATATCGAATGAATTAGGGATAGTTTTTATATGAGGTGATGGAATAGGATCCGCCAATGGAGTAGATTGATAGGATTGAGAGATTTTGGGAGACCTACGAAATAGGAATTCATAAATGGGGATAGAAGGAGGCCCAAGAGTTTCTAAAGGAGAAAGAGATAGCATTGTTACCGGTCAAGGGTGTAGACTCGAGGGGAGATAGGAGAGTCAATTTCAAAAGGGGGATCGATTTGGATAACATGGTCTTGACAAGGTTGAGAGATCCAATGCAGAATCTCAAGATTGTTATAGAAAGGAGTATCGTTGGATATATTATATTGTTACATTTTTTGAGAAGAGGTATTAATAGGCATGAAATGGGAAAATATTTGTTTATGAATTTTGTTAACAAACAAATCAAGCAATAATTTTTTTATTAACATGATTAATTAGTAAATGTGAGAAAAATAAAAGGTGGATAGTGAGGGTACCTAGGAAATGGCAGTCTAAGGCTAGTTTCAGGTAGTTTTGGCTAGAAGTCCTCGATATACCCAAAGGTATGTGAGGCATGAATCAGTATAGAGTTTCTAATGATGCGAGGATGTCGCGATAGCTTGCATTTGGGTGATGAAATCCCAATCAGTCCACCTGGTAGGAAGATGTTTAGATGTGTAGATTGATGTGTGAATTTTGGTTGTGTGTGATAGAATGTGAGATGCAACCGATTAACCCTTACTTAAGTTATGTTGTCAAACAAGGATGCAAAGGGTTCTTTTTAAGCCAAATCCAAATGTGAAATTTCGATGAGAACAAATATGCAAGAAAGTGGAAATGCAATGTAAAAGGGGAAAATATGGAAGAGAAGAGCGATCAAGCAATCAAGTGCAACACGAACAAACAAAAAGCAAATCTTTACCTACAGTGTTAGTGGAAGATGGAAGAAACACAAAAAATAACAAGAAATACAAGGAATCACCTAAAAGGGTGGTCCCCACTGGGCATGCCAGAATGTTGATATATTTTTTTATTTTCTTTTCAAGTTAATGAATTAGTACTAAAGAAAATTAAATAAATCCAAAATGTGCGGTTTTAAGGTACTCTAAGTATGACAAATGCAAATGGAAAGGTGGAAAATGAATTTCTTCACCGCAAGTTTGATGAACCTAAAAATAAGAAATCTTGAAAGAAAATGGATTGGATGATAGATGGGGGTTGCCGAAGAATTCAGCTCAAAGAAGCGTTAACTTTGTTGGCGGATGTCGACCCTTGTGTTTGATAAAAAAGGATAAAATAAATTATAAAAATAGGATAATATGCGAGAATCTTACGCACGTAGAAATTGAAAATGAAGAAATGTAAGGCACATACAAATCTGATTTAAATTGACATAAAATAAAGTTACCTGAAAATTGATGGCAACTTAGGTTACTGAGTTCCAATTGATGGTGACCGAAGCGAGATGGATGGAACGACAGCTGTAAATGCAGATCTGTATATTTTGAGTGTAGACCTAAGGATGTTGTGGTTATGTGTGTTGGTGGCGGGCACATGCAAAGACGTTTTGATATTTACAACAATAGAAGGGTATGAGGAAACAGGGATTTAAGTGTTGGATACCATAAATAGAGGTCTAGTCAATGGTGACTAGGTTGGGGCTACAATGATAGTGGGGACTGACACGATGAATCTGAGAGACAAAGTAATGACAAGGTGATCGACAATTTGGTGAACACTGAAACAAAGTAACAGGGATCTAAGGATCTAGAAAATAGAGGCACAAAGGTAGATGGATACCAGTCAGCAAAGTGACCTAACAGGATGATGGCAACCTGAGATGGACTGAGTTAAGTCAAGAGTGGATGGACTGAAAAAGAAACATGTAAGTACAAGGATGAAAAGGACAGATGAAACAAGGTTTGTGGAGATGATATGGTCCTAAAAAATGTTAGATGCAAACAAGACAATGATAATATGATAATAACTGAATAAAATAACACAAAATGATGGGAATCTCATGAAGGATGTTCATGAGTGATGCAAGCACATTAGAAGGAGATCCAAGAGATCTGAAACTATTGCGAGGATGTTCGAGCACGAGAAAAAAATTCAAGTCACAAGAAAGCTTAGATGTTTACATGCATGCCCCAAGAAGATGGGGGTGAAATCGGTCTTATGGGGTCGATAACAACCTAGATGGGTTTCCCCAACTACGGGAAATCGTTCTTGGATGGTAAAATCATTTATTTACTTGAGATATGGGGCTTTTAAGAGATTGGGATAAGTGCTTTAAAGTATGTTGGCAAATAAGGTTTGTTTAGAGAAGTGTCATGGATAGATAGGAGATAAATATGGGTAGGATAAAAGCTAGAAAAACATAGGGATGTGGATTTAGGTGGTTAGGGATAAAAGCATCCCAAATAAATCTAATTAGAGGTAATTAGCTAATTAGGAGATATGAAAGCTAATTAGGGGTGTTGGACCCAAATGCGACCAAGTTCCAAGAAGCGTGTGTGTGGAGGACCGGTGAATAGTAGGGCGATCAAGGAAAAGCAGGTAAGAAAAAGATTTAAGAAGGGTTTAAGTGAAACTAGGGCATGCGTAGAAGGTAGAGAAAAGATCTAAGGGACTTAGCCATATTTGGTGTTATGGACCCACTTGAAAAATGTGAGGGCCCGCTTAGGCATGATGAGTGGATAAGGTGCCAGCCTAGAACCTTAGAGGCCAAGAAAAGGATATTTCATGTAGGGAATATTCCCTAGAAGCATCATTACATATAGTTGAGGTTTTTACAAAGCGGATAAGAATTCAACTATGGAGGACCACATTGACACTTGGCACGTGATCTGCTCATAGGAGAGGAGCCATGGTGGTGGATGTTGATCTTATTTAAAGGAATGTTTGGGCCAAAAGGCAAGGAAGTGCTAGAGAATGTGAGAGAGAGAGTGAGTGTGCTAGAGAAGAAGGAAGGTAACAAAGTGATGTAGAAATGTTAGGCAATGCTAAGGTTTAGATTTCATGATGCTAGGGTTTGTAAACAATGTCATTAAGCATACATTTAGGTGTTTTGGTTTGTAAAGGAGTTATAATGGGGAAAGTATAGCTAGGATTTGATCGTACTAGTTTGTAGGGGTTGGATCTATTATTGATGTATATTCTCTGAGATGACCCTTTTGAATGTAATGTGGCTATTAGAAAATCTTTTAAATCAATATATAAGGATCTATTATATACACCTTGTTCATGGGTATAAACCCTTATGTTATCCATCTTCATGACTCAAATCTTGTTCTTTGTGTTTAATACAATGTTTATTTACCTTTACGATGCATTGATGTGTGGATCTATTAGTTATATCTTATATTTTTAAGTAGATACAGTATTTATTTTTATGCAAATAATCCTCCATTAATGAAGGAACTCTTTGAAAAAAGCTCACATAAAGGAGGGGCTCATGACACCCACACACCTGGGTGAGTGCAAAAAACATAATTGGGTAATAGGTTGGCTCACTTGGGGTTAGAAAGAGGTATTGAGGGTATAAAAATGACTAGATCTTGGTTTCCATTGTCAAGACCTCTTTTGAAGCTATTGTGAGAAAGATGTGTAATGACGGAGCACTTGACCTTAGATAGTGTTGAAGTGTGGCTTAAAATCATGGAGGATGATTTTTCTCTAGAGATTTAACACTAGACATGAGTTTGATGCACATAAATGGGTAGAGGATCACCTGTATCATGAGTTATATGAGACCTTTTTCTATTGTTTCCTATAGAGTTGTATGAATGGCTATCAACATATGCATCAAGGTCAAGCTAGTATTATAGACCTCGTGTGTGGACCCAGGAAGAGTTTTAGAGTCTGCATGATGTTGATTTGACTTGGACACATGTTGTTTATCACTAGTGGAAAGGTGTGTTGACAAGTTATACCCTAGAGTACGTGATCTCTACGTATTCTTGCCCAGAGGTTGCTGAGTTTGAGTTCTTGAGGGAGCCAAGAGGATCATTCTTGTGGGCTATTCCTCTAGCTATAAAGATCCTGATTATTACCCTAAGTTTGGAAGCATTTCTTATGGCCAGCTAAAATTCCTCTAAGCATTGGGCACAAAATCTAGAGTGGATAAGGATGGCAGACCTTGCAAATGAAAGAGAGAGAGAAGAGAGACAACTCAAGTATAATGAAGCTCAAGAGAGGAGTTAGTAAGACAACATGATATTGCAGGAGTGATGGATCTATGGAGGAAACATTGTGGGAAGGATTTGAGGTCCACGTAGAGGCATGGAACCTGAGTAGTCTGTGCTACCCCATCTTGGTAAGCACGGGAGAGAGACCCCCTAAGCTTTTTAGTGAGAGCTCATTTCTTAGAAAAAAAGAGCCGTAGGCACGCATCTAAGCCTACCTGGTTACCCAACCTTGGCACTTAGTTTTCCAAATCTAGAGATAAATATTGTTGACCCAGTTGATATTGGTATTGGTGATCGATCGACACCTAGGAAGTATAATTTTTCATTTGATACATCTATGGTTGTATAGTCATTTCATGTTTGAGGCATATTTTCGGCATGAAATTTGGGAAAAGTATGGTTACATAAATTTGGGTATCACATCGGGAGAAGTGGCACGAGAAACACATCTGGGAGTGGTGCAATATCACAAACATTGTGTAGTTTAGCGCGACAATGGGGACACAAGTTGTGACCACTTCAGTACCCTTACTTGTTATAGGAGGTGGATCTAGTGGGTTAGGAGGAGTAGGAATTGGTGAACATGGTGGACCTGGTGGATCTCGAGGATCTGGTGGGTCTGGAGGAATGGGCACAATGGATCTAGTGGATCTAGTGGTGGAGGCAACACCAGAGGGAATCAAGGTTTTGGATCAGTGGACAAGGACCTCAACCTCATCAGCAAGTGTTCTTTGAAATGTCTTTGCATTTTCCAAATTATAAGGGTGTTGAGGATGCTATAGAGAGCATGTACACAAAGTGTGAGTTGCTATGGTGCGTGAAGGACATCATTGCCTCATAGCATAAGGCAAGTCAATTTTCAACTATATTGCAAGGGCACGCACATAGCTAGTACTAAAAGTATGACCCCACCAGATAGTAGTGGATTATACCACACTATGTAATGCCTTCTTAGAATAATCCATATTCCTTAGTTTGAAAAAGGATACATTAATTAATCAAGGAGATTCAATAAGGTATGGAAGAGAGTGTGTAGGAGTATGATGCATGCTTTAAGACTCTTTTCAAAGTTGTCTTATGATATTCATCCTTCTCAGCATGCTCAATGGTTTTTGAGGATTGATAATGCCTTTAGGAGAGAATTTCCCATAAAATTTCACATATCCGCGTGAGGCCTTAAAAGTTTCATATGCATTAAGGCTGTGGAAGCATGGATATTATGTTAGTCCATTTCTAGAGGCCCAATTATTGCATAATGGCAAAGCAACTAGAGAAACTATCTACGTGAATTCAACTAAGAGACTCACGGTGGTGGTCTATGGTGTATAGATTGTGAGGTATAAGGGCATACGAAGGACAATTATCCTCGAGAGATTATACGCATGCCATGTCAATTGAGTGTGAAATTTTTCACGGAGATCATGATGCAAGTAGATGTCCATTGTTGCAATGCACAATCCATAAAAATGTGTCTTTCTATTACAAGATTTGCACTTCTACTACTCATGACACCAAGGATTGTAGATTGATTGACCAAATACATGATGTCATTGATATTGGTGTGCTAGACCAATATTATCAAATAGCTCCAAGGATGATGGTCATCATTATGAGGGGGTTCCTAGATGGAGGAGCTCATGGAAGGGGATTTCGGGGAGGATTTAGAGGACGTGGTAATTGTGGAGGAGGAGTGAATTTCCTTGGAACCTATTATAACTATGGATCTACAAAGCATTATAAGCATGAGTGTCCAGAATTATTGCAATGCTCATGGTGTGGAAAGAAACACAAGTATGAAGAGTGCCCGAGTTATATGAGCACATGAGCCAGAACCAAAAGAAGGACAGGGGTGTAGGGATGGTAAGTGTGAAGCATGTTGATCCATAGTGGATGCCAAGTTAGCACAAAACCTTGAATTAGAACCAGTCCTAGTTTCTCGCAATCTAAGGATGCACGCCACAAGGGATGTTCCGAAGGAAAGGCCTCTCATTACAAGGGAAGAAGTGTTGCATGGGAAGTATCCTAATCGACTCATCAGAAATAAGTCTATCAAGATACCATGGAAGTGATCAGAAGCCTTCAAGGGGAAATTCAATATCTAAAGGAACAATCCCAAAAGATGGAGCATAAGAAAAGCACTGAGGTCCCTCAAACGGATATAGATGATGTCAGAGAGGTGTGTAAGATGTTACACTAAGAGAATATCATCCATTTGTTAGGAGAATGGTTGAGAGACAAAGTATCAAATTGGAGGTGAGCACAAAAGAGTAAGGTCTTACATGTTAACCTTCCTCCTCACAGTATTGACTATGACAAAGAAATCACATTGAATGCAGTTGTGGATGGATGGATCTTAAGTAACATCTTGATTGACACAGGCATGGAAGTCAATGTTCTCACTTTAGATGCATGGAATCAGATGGGAAGGCCCCATTACAGCCTCTTTGAATGTGTTGTATATGGAGAATAGGAAAAAGGCTATGCCCATAGGAGTATTAAAGGATGCATCCATAATAACAATTTAAGGGGAAACATTTACTGGAGATTTTGAAGTTTTAGCACTTGTTGAGGCAGATAACTTTCTAGCATTACTTGGACACCCATGGTGCTATAAGAATAATGTTGACTTGCATTTCAATAAGGGCTACATAAGTTTCAAGAACAAACAAGAGTGCATCATCATTCCAATGATAGATGGGAAGTCAGCGCCCTATACTTATCCATTGGGAGAAGAGGATCTGGATAGGATCTATGTCCGCACTATCAAAGACCTTGAGTTTGTTCATCTGTCTGGAGAAGGTATCATTCAATGGGAAGATGCTCATTCCATAAGTGATAAAACTAGTGTGACATGTGAAAACTTGGGCATGGGACCTATGATTTAGTGGGGAGACAATTGAGAATAATTGTAACACATGTTTCAAGGGTGAGCTCACTTAGGTGCCTAGAGGGGAAAATAATTACCAAGTTATACTGGGGAGGAAACCCCTGATATTTTTATGAGGGAAATGGAAGTTCAGTGGACCTATCAGAATGAGAGGAGAAATATGTTAACTTATACCTTATGTGGTACAAAACCACATTGGTGGGCGATGCATCAAGACAATCTTCTAGAGTGGATGAGTGAGGATTGTGCTCTCTATTATGTTTCTCGGAGAATATGCCTATTAAAATTTGTGGTAATGATGGAAGGAGATCCACCTCGAACATGTTCAAGAGTGTGAGAAGACGTGGATGGGAGGCATGGAAGCTTTATCCCCTTCCCTATGGGTACACAAGTTTTATCCCACACTATAGGGATGCTATGCATGCACTTGGTATATTCATTTAGAACTACGACGTCAATCAAGGAACTAGAGGAGTTCGACTATAGATATTTTTAAACATTTGAGTATCGAAGTACTAATCCATTTAGTGAATGAGGCATTATAGGTAGTCAAGTGCCTTACTTTGGAGATAGTGTCATGGTGGAGGACAAGATTCTAGAGTTTTTGGGTGAACCAAAATAAGGGGCGCGCTTCGTGGAGGAAGAATAAGAGGAAGTACAACTTGAGCGTACCTACCTAGAAAAAGAGAAAGGAAAGCTGGTTTACTTATTAGATGATGAAGAGGTGGAAACTCTAGATGTTAACCATACTGAAGGTACACATGAATTATGGATAAGGTAGATGAGAAAGCGCGCGCCTACCACAAGCCATTAAAGACTAAAAATATTAATATTGGTATAGAGGCAGAACCAAAGGAAGTTATTATTGGGGATTACTAGATGGACCAGGAGGTCTCCAAGATTATTGAGCTTTGCATGTCTTTCAAGACTTATTTCCACATGGGTACCATGAGCTTAAAGGGGTTCACCCTCGCTAGGAGAAATGAGGATCAAGTTGAAGGAGGGTGCGTGCCCAATTTGGAAGTGACCTTACAGGATGAATCCAAATTTGTGCATCAAGGTAAAGGAAGAGATTGATAAGATGATAGCATCTGGGATAATAGAAGTTGTTGAAGAATTTGAATGGGTAAGTTTGATGGTCATCAGCATTAAAAAGGATGGAAGGATAAGGATTTTGCATTGATTACAAGGATTTGAATGTATGTGTGTCATTGATCCTTTCCCAACCCCCTTCACCGAGGATATTTTTGAGGGTGTTGTGGGGCACGAGATCTACTCTTTCATAAATGGATTCTTAGGATATCATCAAGTTAGGATCACCAAGGAAGATCAGGAGAAGAATACCACTTTTACCACTAAGTGGGGAATATTTTCCTATACCGTTATGCCTTTTGGGCTGAAGAATGCACTAGCTATGTTCTCATGCATAGTAGTACAAGATTTTCAAGAATTCATTCACAAGTTCCTCAAGTCTACCTGGATGATTGGATAGTTTATGGACTAGTAAAATACCATTGTGACAATCTGAGGATGATGTTGAGAGATGCAATAGTTAAGAATCTCCCTCAACATCAAGAAGTGTATCTTTTCTACTCCATTTGGCACTTTATTAGGTCATATCATATGCAAAGAGGGCTTATTGGTAGATCCTGCCAAGATTGTTGTTATTTTGGGATTGGAGGAGCCTACCAATCAAAGTGTTGTGCATGGATTTTTAGGGCATATAGGATACTATCAAAAATTCATTAAGGGCTATGCCAAGATTTCCATGTCATTGAAATTTTTGAGACATAAAGGAAATTTCATTGGGATGAGGCACAATAGAAAACTTTTAACACATTGAAGAATAAATTCAATGTGGTACCCATCTTCACTTTCCTTCTTGGGATAAGTCATTCCATATACATATTGATGCTTCGGGCATGGATATTAGAGAAGTATTAACATATCCTCGAGAGGGCATTATTGATCATCTCTTGTGCCTAGTAGGAATCTTACTCTAGCATAGCAATTATCGAGCAAAGCATTATCAAATGATCTACATGCTACACAAGTTTAGGAAGTATTTGCTAGAAACTCCTTTTATTTTCTACACAGATCATATGGCATTGAAGTATTTGGTGAACAAGCCCATCTTACAAGGGCACATATGCCATTAGATACTATTATTTAAGGAGTTTGATTTTATGGTTGTGGTGAAACCGGGAAAAAGAATTTGGGACCTGATCATTTGTCAAGGATTACTTCAGGTGAGGATGCACAAAGCATTGAGGATACAATTCTAGATGTGTAGTTTGTTAGGTTACAACACGAGCCCTCGAATTAGAAGATATTACTTTTTTCCTATGAAAAGTGTGGCATCTAAAGGGATGAAGGAATTAGAGAGGAAACAATTAGTCATACACATCACACCCTATGTATTAATTTTGGATACTTATACAAAGGTCGCGATGAGGTCTTGCGTCAGCAAGTGCATGTTAGAGCATGAGCACGTTGCAAATCATGGAAGAAGCTCATGGTGGAATTACAGGAGGACACTATGTAGGAAATGTCCACCACACAAGATCTTAGTAGGCCTTTGGTGGGAAATGTTTTACAAGGATTATATCGAGTATTGCAAGGCCTGTGACCATTTTCAGCACCTTGGTAAACTAGGGAAAAGAGATGAAATGCCATTAAGATTGATTTCTAGTGCAGAGCCATTCGAGAAATGGGAAATTGATTTCATGGGCCCTATTTCTCCAACCGTATGAAGGACAGTTCATGATATATCATTACATGCACATATTACCTTACAAGGTGGGAAGAAGTGAGCACCTACAAGGGATTACATGGTGGTAACAACAGCTAGGTTCTTATGGGAAAATATAATCAGTAGGTATGGATGCCTGTTGAGCTTAACAAGTGATAGGGGTACTCATTTATTAAATGAGACAGTTAAATTTTTTAGTAGAATTCATGGTGGCCCATCACAAGACTACCCCTTATCACCCACAAGCTAATGGGACTACTGAGGCTTTTAAAAAAATTTGAGTCACACATTGACCAATATTTGTGATGTGGGAAGAAAGGATTGGAATGAATTTTTTTAGTCGTGTTATGGTCATATTGGACTACTTATAAGAGACTAAACAATGCCACACCTTTTTAATTGGTGTTTAGTGTATGGAGGATATGTTACCTATTGAATTCATGTTATCATGTTATGTATAACGAGTCCGGGATAATTAGTTGATGAACAAGCACTTGATGAGAGGATTGATAAGTTGATGTAATTGGATGAGAGGTGAGCCATTGCTCACTGGAGTTAGAAAATAAAAATCTAGGTAGAAGGCATGACATGATAGACACATCAAGAATAAGTAGTTTGAGGTTGGGCAAATGGTTCTCTTATATGATTCTAAGTTTTTGTGCCATCCTGGGAAATTCAAAGTCCATTAGTTGGGCCCATATATTGTATCATATATACTTGATTTAGGTGCTTTGCGATTCAAGTGGTGGATGAAACATAATTTATGGGGTATTCAATGGGAGTAGGTTAAAGCCCTATTATAAATAAGTCTTCTTTGTGTTTGTAAATAAGGTAGTATTTTTAGTTAGCCTAGGATTTCCTTTAGTGCAATTTCCTTTCTTTTTGTTCTCTTTCTCATTGCTTTGTTTGTCTTTGGTGTTGTTTTTATGGTAGGTATTTGTGTGCTTTGGTATTTACTTATTATTTCAAAAAAGTTCTTTATGCACAGAGGATCGTGCATCTATTTTATGTGGGGTGGAGTGATATGACAAGTATTGGAAGATATGTTTTTTGATGGCCCAGTTGAAGAGTCAAAAGCGTGTGGATTGGAAGATCGCATGTAGAAAAGGTGAACATGAGGGAAGGTTGGTTTCAAAAGGATTTATAGAAACCACGTATAAGAATGAAAAGTGTAGGAACAACATGAGGTAGATGATGTTAAGAACCAAGATTAGGACATAGAGGAAGAATGCCTTTGGTGTTGTAAGCACAAACATTAGGATATGTGGTAGTAAGGGTTTTTACGTTAGAAGGTTGTAGAATATTTTCATGCGCAGATTACACATGAAGGAAAAGTGTTAGACAAAATGTGTGTGAAGGATGGCATTGGAAAAAGTTTTCCTTAATGTGGAAGTACATTGGTAGGTGGTATGGCATTTAATGCGGAGAAAATAAAAAAGTTATAAATAGAAGGTCGGGGTGAGTTATTATTTTACCTTGCATTTTAAGTTATCGAAGAGCTCTCATAAACTAGGGAATCCTTACAAAGAAGATTTGAGAAGATTTGTGAGAAAATAATTTGAGAATATTTGCGTGCATAGTGAGTTTGATTAATGAACTAGAAGTGGAAAGGGAGAACACATGCGTAAGTGGAGAACGTTGTATGGAAGGTTCTCATGGGTGTTATGTCGTCTTGTGGAAAAATGGTTTTCCAGGTTAGGGTTGCATATCTAGGGAACAGATTTAGAGGAATTTTTGCTAAAAGAGTGGAGCCATGAGGTAGAGCAGAGCTAGGACCAGAAGAGAGGAAGAAGTCTCAAGGACTGATGAAGGAATGACACCAAGGAAAGGAGAAAATGTTTCACCAAAGAAGGGCAAGGGTAAAGGAAAACAAGTTGTTTCTACCAGTTTCAATGAAGAATGGTACACATAAATACAATACTCAAGATGAGTATTGCTTAGTAAAGAGTGGGTGTCCCATATCCGAAAGATGGTCGTAAGTGATTACAACCATCGAAGGAGATGACACCACAGAGAAGGAGATGACATTAGAACTAGTTCGCCCTATAGAGAAGAGGACACCAGATGTAAATCCCATCTATGATGACGAAGTGAAGGTTAAGATGGAGAAGGCTAGGTTGTTGTAACTCTATGAGTTTCCTATTTCGACAAACTTGAGTGACTATACCAATGGTTAATGTCACACGTGCATGAAGACCACTTCTACTTCACGGAGGTAGAGGATTCCCATAACCCCCACCTGATTTCAAAGTTCATTGGCCTTATCTCGTGAAGGGTAATTGTTAGACGATGACTTGGATGACAAAGAGGCCATCAAAAAGACTATCAAGCATATGACTAAAGAAGGGTTCACATTTACTTGACATTTCTGTAATCACTGACCCTATGATGAGGATGGCTGCGCGCTTGGTCACAAAGCTAAATGGTTAAAAGAGATGGAAATAGATCAAAGATTCCTAGTTGAATGTTTATCGCAAAATATATTAGAGGGGACCATCTACAACCTCTCAATTTTGAGAGGAGATTATGAATGCCACGCACGACAAAGAAAAGATCATGTTTGGTAATGTCCTCCTCACCATTGCCTTTTTAGAGATTGGAGTGCCTAATGGGCTAGATAAGTTTGTTTGGGAGTACCCAAAGGAGAACTCCTCCCCCACCAAAAGGTTTGAAAAGTATATTTGTGACACCATGACGGACTCATAAGGTGCGCTATAGAAATGGTGTATAAATGGATGCGCGATGCATTCAGGGGTGGAATGGAGGATAATCAAATAGTTTCTTTCATTAGTATAAGAAGAGGCTAAGTTTGTTATATACAAACACTTTTTATTAGAAGATTTACTCTTGATAGATGGCACCAAGAGTCCTTAGTGTAAATTTCCTTTCTCCTTCATGACGCAATACTTATAAGTTGGGGTCAATTGATTTAAGGAGGTGAAGAAACTTAGGTTTGATATAAGTGTAGTATATCAAGATTACCACGAGTTGTGTAGAATGCTAATATATCCCAAGAAGCGTGCCTATGTGGAGAAGTATGTCTCCCATGACGTGCATATGTTGAAAACTAGTAACATTCCTTGTTGTAGGGAGAACAACGATAAGGTATATTTATGCTTGAGGCCTAAGTATGAAAAATGCACTTATGTTGAAGTATGATGTCTCTATTCAAGAGGACCCCACCATGAAGAAAATGATGTGCCTTGGAAAAGAGAATGAGAGGAGGATCTTAAGAAAAATGCACATTGAGCGCAGACATTGATATCAAACTATAGGGGAACATGAGTCGTGCACGAGCACAAGTATTTACATTCACCGGAAGAAGTCTCCTATTAGAAAAGAGTCAAATAGAAAGAAGAGTCACCAGTGAGGGAAGAGTCACCCAAGAGAAAAGAAGAAGAAAAGATCCATGTGTTGGAGTCACTGGTAAAGAAGAAGCAAAGGGTGAAAAAGGGTCGGACTTGAAGAGACAGAAGCATGGAGGATGAAAAGAGTGATAAAGATAATGAAGAGTGTGGTGAATCTTATAATATTCCCATGTATGATGTACACAATTAGATGAAGAAGGGAATGAAGAGAGGGATGAGAAAGAGGAATGTGCTCATGAGAAGGGGGAGTGAGGAAGTAAGCATGAAAGATCAGAAGACCCTGACCTCGAATAAGGAGCAGATAGAGGATGCCATGGAGAAGGAGGTGGCAGACATCATATAACACTTAGTGGGGCAGAGAGGTGGAGAGCATTGCCAATGAAATGTTGAATGAAATATAAGGAAGTGAGCATTGGGAAGGAATATGGAAGCATGGGTGGAGATCCCATCTTAGCAATTAATGTCCCCAAATCAATACGCATAAATGGAAAGAGCATAGTAGTAGCAAAGGAGCATGCCATGACATATATTGATGACCCTAACAAGGTACTACGCACATGCACTTTCAGATCACAGTGCCCAAAGAACAACTCCTCTATTAGTCCTCCTTTGAAGAAGAAAGTGCCTATGCGCACACAAGTAAAATTCTCTCTTGGGCATTTGAGTCCCACATTGATGAGCCTGAGTTCGAGGTAAATAAGGATGCATTGATGGAGGAACTTACTACCGAGAGGATAAACCCTCTTGTAAATTCCCAACATTTGTTAGATGAGAAATTTTGCAACACATGCTCAACAAAGTGTCGGTGGAAGTATAGGAAAGGATCTTTGGTAGGAATGAAAATAAGAGCATTAAAGGATGAGCTTGAGAAGAAGAATGAGGAGATTATTGAGATGGATAGGAGATAAAGTAGAAGGATCTAATTAGTGCACAATTAAGGTACAAGTTAAGGGATGAGAAGGTGAAGGTGCGTGAAGTCTACAATAAGGTAAAATTAATTTCAAATGTCATTATCTTAAAGCACCCAGGACCTAGCTCCTCCTTATCAGAAATATGAGTCAACCTTGCACTACTTGGAATACTTGACACACATCCTCACCATGGAAAGGTGGCCCCTCACTTTGGAGTCAAGAAAGAGGTGATGGTGCGCTAGAAAAAGGAAAAAAATGCGAAAATTGAGGAGACAATGACTCTGGTACTCCAAGCTCCTTACCATAGTAAAGACCACCACGTAAATGGCCAAAGTTGTGTATGAAAATTATGGCGACAAAGATAGGGTAGCAAGCATATTGGTTACTACACATGAAGTGGATTTGAAGGAGTTTCAAGAGAAGAACAAAGAATAGGTGGAGCTGGATAAAATCCTAGCCAAAGTTGAAAATAATTGAAGCAATGAAACCTATGAGGTTTGATCAACAATAAGCTAAAGGAACTATACCCCCAAGTCACTCACAGGATGGATGCGTTAGGTGATCTTAGCAATCAATAGAAAACATGTAGATACACTGAAAGTTAAGAGTGATGAACTAAGTTTTGATGAAGTGAGCACATTGGTGGGTGACTTACTTGATGGGCGTAGTGGTGAGAAAAATGCTTGGGAAAATATTGAAGCATATATAAAGAAGGATTTACCCCTCTTTCTGTAGTAGTAGTAATAGATTCTTCTATTCTTTCATTATTTATTAAAATTATTTCAATTCCCTATTCTTTATTCTTTAAAAGAAGACATAATGTTTCCAAGGATGAATAACACGTGTAGTGTGGGGTGATGTTGGACCTAAATATTGACCAACTTCTAAGAAGCACGCGTGTAGGGTGGTGAATAGAAGGGCACTCAAGGAAAAGTATGCAAGAAAAGGGTTTAAGTGAAACTAGGCATGCACGAATGGGAGGTAGAGCAAAGGTATAAGGGACTTATCTATATTTTGGTGTCATGAGCCACTGAGGAAAACGTGAGGGCTGAATAGGTGTGATGAGTGGATAAGGTGCCACCCACGGAACCTTGGAGGCCAAGAAAAGGATATTCCGTGCAGGGGAATATTACCAAAAGCATCATTACAGATAGCGGAGATTTTTTCAAAGGGGATAAGCATTCAAATATGGATGACCACATTAACACTTGGCATGCAATTGATATTATGAGGAGCCAGCCATGGAGGTGGATGTTGATACTATTTAAAGGAATGCTTGGGCCAAACAAGAGGGTAGAACCTTGAGAGTGTCTAGAGAGAGCGAGTGTGTTAAAGAAGAAGGAAGGTAATGAGAGTGTTGTGGGAATGTTAAGTGATTCAAGGGTTTAGAGTTAATGATGTTAGGGGGTTGTAAATAAAGTCATTAAGCATACGTGTAGGTTTTGGGTGCTATAATATGGGGGGTTATAATGGGGAAAGCATATCTAGGATCTCTAATCATACTAGTTTGTAGGGCCTAGATCTTTGAAAGTTGATGTATATGGTCTGAGATGACCCTTTTGAATGTAATATGGCTATTAGAAACTCTTTTAAATCAATATATAAGGATCTATTCTATACACCTTGTTCATGGGTGTAAACCCTTGTGTTATTTATTGTCATGACTCAGATCTGGTTCTTTGTGTTTAATACAATGTTTATTTACCTTTGTGATGCATTGATGTGTGGATCTATTAGTTATATCTTATGCTTTTAAGTAGATACATGTATTTATGTTTCTGCAAATAATCCTCCATTAATGATTAAACTCTGCAAAGCTCGCATAAAGGAGGGGCTCGACGCCCGCACGACCCTCAGTGAGTGCCCAGTGCAGTAATGGGTGATAAGCCGGCACGCTTGGGGTTAAAAAGAGATATTAAGGGTATAACCAATGACTACAAGGGTAATTAGCTAATTTAGGTTAATTAATAAGAATTAATTAAGAATTAAAGGTGGTAGGATAATAGATGGTCATTTAAATAAAAGAAACGAATTAAATTAAATAGGTCTAGATAGGACCATGGTGAAAGATGCACACGGTGGAAATCAAGGGTATCAATAAAAAAATTTGGTGTCTACATATGTCACCTATGTTGTATGCTTGGGATGATATTATACCACGGGTTAACAATGGTGGGTTCAGTGCCTTCAAATTATGTCTATAAGTATTATCCTCAATTATCCCTAAAAGGAAGCGAGACTCATTTCCGGAGGGTTAATGATGTTTTCTTCTACAATGCCTTTTATAGATTAGACCCCAATCTCTCTAAGTAAAGAGTTATTTATTTCGTATGGAATGTAGTGTCTCATTGGGGTTACATCTTCTTGCAATTTCAAACATTCACCTATCTTTGGGTTAGAGCATTCTAGGGTTCCCCAACTCATCTTCCTAGATTTCCAAGTGACAAATGGATTCTCATGGAGTTGGTCAAACAATTTTGGATCTTCACAAGTTCCAACAAAGCAAGCACAAGGCAAGGATTTATTTCCCCATATCCATTAGAAGATACACTTACACCTTTATTATCAAGGCCAAGAATGGTGGCATTGAAATTCAAGAAGAGATTAAAAATATAATGCCTCCAAGTTCGGGTTTTGATTATCCTGGCATTCTAGAATCTCGTGGAATATTTCATCTCCATGTTCCAGGACATTGAAGACATTTCAGCTTATTACGAGTTGAAGTAGAAATTCTAAGGAAAGATAAAGACAAATTAACCTTGGGTGAGGTGGTAAATTTCAATCTCACTTTTGTTCCTAAAGATGCAATTGATGACGGAAATGTTTTAGATTCTATGTATGAGAAAATCAATGTTGAAAGAATGGGATTCCCTCCAATCAATTGGTTGATTAAGGAATCTACATCCATCAAATATAGAGCCACTAAGATCCTACTTTGAACCAACTGATTGTATTCATGGAATATCTATCCCAAAGATACTTTATTCCCAAAATTATCACTCACTTTTGTGTCAAAGGCGGGCCCCTCCTAGGAACAAAATTATAAAGGTGAAACTTCTTGAAAGAAGTTGAATTTTAAGTTTTACAACAGTAAATCTAAGACTCCCCATCCTTTATTTGTTATTCCCACCTAATTGGTTGTTTTAGTTGATTATCCTTCTCCTCAACATACATAGGAGATAGTAATTGGCTTTGTGATTACTCATCTTGTTCCATCTTCTTCCCTCATCACTCATGTGGTCCCTATTATTACCTTACATCCTTAAGTAACTCTTTCCATCTCATCTCCTCCTCGTCTTTGCATCTCCCCACCCTTCTTATTCATCACCATCTTCTTATTTGCAGATCTCATCAATCTCTACATCTGTTACTCCCTTTTCCCCTCCTTCGCTCTCATCACCTTTCGTGTCACTCGTGAAAAATGTCTTCTCGTTGATTTCCCCTCTTTCCACCGGGATAGGTATGACTTTGGGATTACCCCACACAACCAATTTTCCATCTCCTTCTCTTTGCTCCTTTTGTATGCCTTTTCCCCTCCCATATCTTCACCATTGTAATCGTCATCCTTTCTAATCCTTCATCCCCGATAACCACCTTACTTACTTACTCCTCCCAAAGAATACGTTGATGATCACTTTGCTCCTCCTATTCATGCACCCTCTTCCTCTGTTCCATCTTGGTTGGTTAGCCAAACCCCAAGGAAAAGGAAGACAATCATTCCTTCCGACGTATTTGATTTTAGGTTCTTAACTCCTACTCCCTTAAACACATCGAGAAACCAAATACCATCTCCCACATCACCATTGATGCATCCGGTCAAAGGTTTGTTGAGATTTTTGTTCTTGTTGTTGACAAGACTAAGGAAGACATCACAACTTCTGATTATCAAATAATTAGGGTGGCTCTCGAAAGGTTACAAATGAAGGTGAACATTAGGATGTATAAACATCCATAGATAATCAAATCAAGAATCTCAAAGGAGTAAATCCTCAAAATTTGAGTTGAAGGAAAAAGCAGATAAATTGACAACTATTTTTCTCAAGCTCTCCAAATCCACTTAGATCCAGATCCCTTCCCCTGCTCTAATCAGTTTTTATTTCTCATCCATGCCCAAAATGGAAAATATTGGTCAAAAGGGTAGGGAAGTGGACAGCTGGATACAACATATCCTTACTCAAGGAAAAAGGATAATCAAATATGTTGTGGATACCTACAATGACATTGAGAAATCTAGGATGGATGTTAAAAAGTTGAATAATGAACTCATGGAAGAGTGTGGCAATTGGGAGTTGATATTAGAATCTCTAAGTGAGATTAAGAAGGTTAGTTCTAACATCTTGTTCAAGATAGGAATTATGGATGACGGGGTTAAGAATTTTGATTTTTGCAAAGCCATTGAATTTCGGGTCAAGATTCTTCAAGAGGCTTGTGAGAAGATTCAAAAGGCTAAGGTTGTAGCAATTGATGCCACCAACGACAATGACGGTGGATTGGAAAATATCCTTAAAAATGTCTTGGATGATGGGTTGAATATTCTACCTATTAATGAACTCTTCAAAATATTCAAAGACCTAGTTGAAAAGGAGTCTTCGGCTAATGATGATTTTGAATTGGCAGCCATTGATAAGTTGATTTTGTGCAAGAATGTTTTAATCAGCTTGGCCAAATTCATCAGTGTTATCGAAGCTCCCTAGAAGTATGAGCAACTTGTTATAGATGTGTGATGTTTTAAATCGATACTCTTGTGGTCCCGACAAAAAGGAAACTTAGAATATCATCCGAAAGTTCCAAGAATTTCATCGAAGCAGGTAGAGCTTGAGGTTAAAAAGATAAATCTGATCAATTTTTATGTCATGTATTTTCTTTTTTGCATTAAACATGTTAATTTTTGAAATGTTGGAACATATTTTGGATTTGCAAGTTGACTGGGTCATTTTGTGAGAACTAGTCAAATGAACTATTAATGTGTATTTGTTATTTTTAGCATGCAATCCAAATTATTTCCCCTTTTCTCTCCTCCCCTTCTCTATAAATGTAAGGTGCTCGAGGTATTGTAAAAGGAGTTGGATATTTTACAACAATATTATAGATCTTGGAGTTGAAAAGAGAGAAAAACTTTGTGTTTTCAATCTTGATATTGAGGAATATAAGAGATATATATTACAAAATTTGTGTTGTGGTAATATTTTCTTCATTTAAGGTATTGTTCTTATGTTCAATGCATTATATGATTCTTTAAATTCCACTATCTTATTTATTATATCTTCAACACGTTATTACTGTCTAATATCATGTTATTATCTTTGGATATACATTTTCCTAAGTGAATGCATGTTTCTATCTATTTCTTCTCACGTTTCTAAATTCCTATTATCACTTCCCTTCCTCTATTTCCATTCATCTTCCTTTCTATAAAGAATAAATCTACTGGGATGAGATCCCAACCCCAAATGGTTAGATTAGTGTAAGTATTGTAAATATTCTTTGGTGTGGTTAGATTAGTAATAAACATGGTGCCTCCCCTTTATCCAAGGAGGGACTTTGTCCCGCATGTTGTGGTTGAACCTCATATTTTGTCTCTAACAAAATATTAAACCAATGATTTTAAGCAACTCTACTAGGGAATACTGATACATAATACTAATTCCATTATACTATTGGCGACTTTGTATTTGTTTTGTTCTATTGTTTCTTTATAGATTCAAGTGGTAAGAAGGGTATTTAATCACGTTAATCGAGCAAGAGGTGAAGTGGATCCTTTATTCATTTTTCTATAGAAACATAACTTTAATTTCACTCCAAAAAGGTATTCAATTGGGCATACAATTAGTTCGTCACTGCGCATAGGAATCGTGTGACACAAAAACAAGATACATCAACAACTTGTAGAGCATTGTTTTTAAGTGATACTCATATTCCCACATTTATATCTTTTATAAAGATGGTTACATCACAACCTTTGATCCCTTGGGGGAATCTATTGTTCCTCTTGCATTTTCCCAACCTCTACATGATTTACCAAATGGCTCATGGGATAACTTCCCGAAGTTCACTTTGGTGATGGAAAGCAACACCCGATGAGCACGTAGCTACATTTTTAGTAGCTTATGGTGTTATCGGTATAGCCCATGAAGATGTATCAATCCAACTATTTGTTAAAACACTTTAGGGTGATACTACATAATGGTTTTATCACCTTCCTCTTACATCTATCAAAAAGTGGGTGAATACGAGAACAAGGTTTGAGGCAAGATTAAAACCTGTAGAGGATGCACATGCATTATTAGCTCATCTTACACATATGATGAAATAACCACATGATCTCATGTATTATCTTGTGGCAAAGTTCAAAAATTTGATCCATAAAATCCTAGAATGTGTGATTCCCACTCTTGAGAATCAAAAGTGCTTCTTTTTCAATGCTCAACTTCCGAGGTTAACTTCTTGTTGAGAAGGTCAAATATTCCTAAGGTCAATTAAAATTTATCCTCTATCTAAATTCATCTTATCTATCAAAACATCTATCCGTATTCATTTCTCATTAAAATTACATCCATATATCAAACACATATGTCCATCTATCCATCAAAACATCTAAAAGCTATGTCCATCTAAGCTACATCACATCTATCTATCAAAATTAAAACTTCATATCCATCACATGACATCAATCTATCATGTATCATTCTATATCTGTCCAATCACATCTATTTTATCCACATATCAATCTATCTAATCACATCTATTGCTATCATGTATCATCACATGCATCATATCTATCCAATCATATCTATATCTATCTATCATCTATTTCTATATCCATCTATCCATGTATATTAAAATCAAAAGCATGAAGTACAATCATATGACAAATAACATGATCAATCTATATATACATGTGTGTCGTCTGTACAAAATGGGTGGCTTCAATCGAGCCATCTATACAATGCCTTCCAATCGAGGCTACATCACTATACAGATACAAAATCTATCAAGTCTCTATATGGTGAAATCAGAAGCGTGGAGGACACTGTCCCCTCCACCCTCCTCGCACTTGGCTCTCTCCCGATCGCGCCTATCGAGCTCGGCCACTGCTGGCTGGAGGTCTCGGCCCACCTCGATCTCTCCCAGTGCTCCCTCCGCCTGAGGCTCCGCTCGCTGTAGCCGTCCCTGCTCTCCTCCTCGCCCCATACCGAGGCACATCTGGGGCATGCTGCGCTAGGGCATCCTCATAATATCTCACCTCAGCAAGGAGAGACTGGTATGTGCTCAGGCTCACCATACCCGGTGCTCGTAAAGGTGCTGCTGGCGCTGCTGGTGGTGCCCCTCCTAGGGTCGTGCCCTGTGTACCAGACTCTGATGTGGCACCAGTCTCTCCGTATTTGGCCCTAAGGGCCTCCCTGTGCCGAAGGTAGCGATCCCTCTGCTGGATCGCTGTATCTCGCTCCTGGCGAGCGGTGTCTCTCTCCACAATCAGGGAATCTCTCTCCTCTGTCAAGGCCCTGATCTCCTCCGGGAACTACGATGTGTATGCGTATCAGTGTGGCATGCTCTCCCTCTGCTTTGTCCAGGCGTCGCAGTTTATGTCCTCCTCATCGGCATCTATGCAGAGGCGGGAGGTGTCGAGGAAGCTCGTGTGTCATACCACGCTGCGTAGCCCTCATCCACCCCCGCGTCATCATTGCTTTGTCGCCATGTGGAGGGTGGGGCTCTCTCAATGGATCTCAGGGATCAAAATCGGCAAATCCGTCTCTCTTTATCCGCTTTATATGGCGTATAGGTGGCTTAAGCACTGTCATGCAGCTTTAGGCCGAAGCGCCTCGTATCCGCATGAATGGGACTCGCTCGACATATACGGTCGCGACCTCGACCACTCGGCCCGTCTCAATGCTACCAAGTGGGCATCTGACCGGCCCATATCGGAAATGCCCGATATGGTCTCCAAATAACTCCGGTGCGGTGTAAGCGTCTCCAAAGCTCTCAGTACCACCCGTGACCTGGTCTACTCCGTGATCCCCTGCGCCATGTCGACCCGCCATCTCCGAAATCCATAATCGATCCCTCCCACTCGCTGGCATCCACTAAGCCCGGATGGCTCGATCAACGCTATGTGCTCATACGCCAAAGAATGAAGCACAAAGCCCGACATTGATCCTATCTCCACCAGTGGTGTACATCCATAGCTCATAGTAAATCTGAGCTATCAGGGCATCAGCGAAGGCAAAAACCTGTCTGTACTGCAAGATGTCGCACACGCAGTCTAATAGTAGCAATGGGAATCTCCCACCTCCTGAGTCTGGCAAGGCAAAATAAGATATCGCCATCTGAATCAGGGCTATCCGCCTGCTCCGAGGGCTATCCTGTCTGTACTGTGAGGCTATCCTCACTGCCCCAGATACTATCTCCGAGTCATCTGCTCTCCCTCTGTATAATCGCACCAGGGCCCTCTGCTGCTGCTCCCGGGGTGTGATCTCAATCGGGTCCCCAGTGTCGGTAATCCCCGAGGATCTGTATACATCCTCATGGGTGATCGTCATCTCACCCGTCCTAAACCAAAATGTGCACATGTGGCTGTCCCACTGCCCGTCGCACTAATGCCCGCATGAGCTCCACATCCCGTGGCACTCGTCTATAATATCTCGAAACCCCCAAGGCTGGCTCTCTAAATGCCGCCGATCTGCATCTTTCACATCGGGGAGGATCATCTCGATAGCTCAGGGGATGGCATCCCTCATATGAAGAACCTCTCGTACTGCATCCACACAGACACCAAAAGCATAATCAGTCTTTCTTTTTCCCCAAATCACATCTTCCAAAACCATAACATCAAAAATAAGAAAGAAGTGCTAAACATCTTTCAATCGGCGTCGATTTGGTAAAATCGGGCGTCGTTCATTATAGTCGGCGCGATTACTACAATCGACGCGCGATCCAAACCCAATCGACGCCGATTACAACAATCGGCGCGCCAACCGCTTACCCAGCGTAAACCAGACCTCGGCCTCCTATCCACAAAAATCAAACAAAAAAAAAAAGTAATAAAGAAAAAGGGGTTGAAAATTATCACTTACCCTGCAGTCGTGTCCTCCTGCACTTCGTCGCTCCCGAGGCTTCCATGATGCTCAAATCACAAATGGTTTTCTCGAATTAATCGTCACGCGCAAATAAATCGTTTCGTTTTCCATTCGCATATTTATATGCGTAAATGCGGATTGATGCGCCGATTTTTTTGGGTCGACGCCGCTTGTTTTGGGTCGCCGCCGATTAGTTTGGTCGCCGTCGATTTTTCATGTCATTTGCCATAGTGTTGATGCTTGGCTTACTTGTCTATCTCGATCGTTGTTGTGTCTTTGAATCTTGCTTTTGGCACATCTTTTAGATATCATTGTCTATTTCGGGTTTGTTCCCTTTGCGTGGGACACTCGTATCTTTCGGCAGCTTAGAGTTAAACGGGTCTGTAGGCACTAACGTCGTCTCATGAGGAGACCGTCTAGTTGTCCCTACCAATGTGTCTCTCTTTAGATGCTGGCTTTTTTTGCAGTTCTCCTTACACTCATGGGTGCTCTGTAGGCACTAACGCTGCGTCTCGTCGGAGAGGCTAGCTTTTGCCCTACCAATGTGAGTTCCTTTAGGTTCTTTGCCTTTTTTTTTTTTTTTATGCGTCATCAATGATCGAGATCTACTCCAAACATCGATTTGGGGCATCCTGCATTTTTCATCTACCTCTTTCAAACTTGGGATCGTCTCTGTTCTATCATCCATCCCATCCCTAGTTTGAGGGGATCACATCATCACTCATTCTTCCCTTCTTCCATCTCCTTGTTTTTGTCTCATAACCTTGCTTATCGCAAGTTACTTGACAAAAAGGGCAAAATGTAGACACTTAAAATTGGTTACCCAATTTAGTGTCCCTCTCATTCGTTTACTTTCGCTTTGTAACTTTGGGGCACGTTAAGCATCACCAACTATCCCCTTGGGATAGTTTTCCAATTTGTGATTTAATCACTTACTCTAAATTTAATTCATCTCATCACATCTTACCCATGAGTAATTAAATATTAAATATTTAATTACGCTTCTTCCCATGCATCTTAACCATCTATCCACCCCAAATTTATTCTATCTATGTATCGCATCCATTTTTAATCTTCCCTAAGCGGGATATTTCCCGTAGTCGGGATAAGTCTTATCTTTCTCGAATCAATCAATTTGGCCATCTCGGGAGTCTTTTCCGCGATCGGCGCGACCCATATGGTGGCGCCGATTTTCTAGAGCGGCGCCGATTATAAAAGCAGTCCATAGCTTAGTTCTAAGGACCGAAAAAGAGACTAACGAGCGAAAGAGCGAACAAGCGAAGAAAGAAACACGCCGCACGAAGCAAGAGAGCGAGAGATACGGTCGAGAGATCTTGCATCAGCGTATCAAGTAAGGCGCAGATCTGTCCCGGATCAATCCGAGAGGAGCACGTTACTGCATTCTGTCACATCAACATCTCGCGAAGCCACCTATCATCTCGGTGACTCTGTTCCAGTGTCTCTCCATCTTCGGCACATCCGGCGGACCACATTCACCTTCCAATCCCGAATCATCGCCATACGGTCCCTGATTGGTCAGTCTACCTTGATCGACGCCGATCTTACCGATCGGCCGACGCCGATCACACTCGGGCCGATCGCCGCCGATTCTACCCGATCGACGCCGATTTCCTGAGACGGTAAAGGTCACAGGTAACACAAATCGCATTATTTCCCAGCCCCTGTTTTTCAGTACTTTTTCTGTCTGCTTGATTGGGCTTTCTATTTTATTATGCAATAGAAAATCTAGTCTTTATTTACATCTTTTATCATGTATGCTTCTTTTATTTATTGAAAATGTGGACTGACATCCGCCAAGGAAGCTTATCGCTTCCCGGACCCGCTTCTCGGGCAGTCCACCCAAATATCTTCTAACGCCATCTTTTTCTGTCAAGCACCGGTGTTTTGCAGGTTACTCGGATCTATTGTGCAAATTGCTCGTGTGCACCGTCTTGTCACATCGGCTTCCTCATCCGTCTACATCTTCATCAGGTATCGATTTCATTGGAGTTTTTCAGGGTTTTTGTGTTTAGTTTGGTACATTAATTTGGACAGGTAACAAGCGCAAAATTCTTGATCTACATTTCAGCATCTTCTCTGACGGGGCCTCATCTTCTTCCGTACTGCAACCAAACTACCGGATTTACAAAATCTAGAAGAAACATTGCAGCGTTTCTCACTAGGAGAGCTTCCCCTCCTTTCTTTTGATGCCCATCTCAAACCTAATGAGTATGGTAGACCGGAAAAACAACTTCGAATATCAACCGAGGTCTCGGTGCCGCATCGTCACCATTGGTCCGCCCAATCATGAGACTAATTTCATCTACGGTGGTCTTGATACACCTCACTATCGCCCTGATTCTCCTCCTAGGACCAAACCTTATTTAACGGGGTTTGATCATCTCTGTAATCCCACGTTTGCAAAAACTTATCTCGTATCGATGCGCGTGGAAAGGTTTTGGCACAGGAAAATATGAACAAGGTATACATGACCTCAAATCCATTCCCACTCTTATGCCTCATCAAAAATTTGGTTTAGGATTTAAACCCCTTTCGAGGCCACCACTATTCTTGATGAGTCCCTTCCTCTTTGAAGAACCATCTTCCCCACTAAGTCGAAGCATCACTTAATGTGGATGACGACATTTCCATCCCACCTAACTTTTTTTTTTTTTTATCAATACCATTTCCTTAGGGCCGTTAGTATATGAGACTAACAATCGGTCCATTCATACCATTAATCTTCCCTGAAATAGTTGGAGCGATTCTCCTACTATCAACACTATCCATTGTGCGGATGATGATTACTTGTCCTCACCTATCTGGGGTGAGGATTCATATCTCCCAAGACTATTCCTTCGACACGTCTACCCTTCTCAACGAAGCCACTTATCGACCTTAATATAGGGACTTTTGAAGACCCTCGCATCATTAAGGTTGGTCCCTTAATCCACAGGAGTTGGGGACTTTACCACTTTTCTTTCCAAACATCGTCGAGGCCTTTGCTTGGTCATACGAAGATATGCCAGGACTCGATCCCGATATTGTGGTCCACAATATCGTTACCCTTCCTAACATCAAACCAGTCAAGCAAAAACTACGTAAAATGCACCCTAGAGTAGCCCTTCTTGTTAAAGAAGAGTTACAGCGCTTGCTCTCGGCTAACTTCATCCAACCCATCGATTATCCACAATGGGTGTCCAATGTAGTACCAGAATTAAGGCTACTGGGAAAATTCAAATTTGTACCGACTTAGGGATCTTAATCTTGCTTGTCAAAAGATGATTTTCCCCTTCCTAATATCGACCAACTCGTAGATTTAATCGGGTCATGAGATGCTTTCTCTTATGGATGGTTTCTCTGGATATAATCAGATTCTCATCGCACAGAAGACCAACATAAGACTTCCTTGATAACCCCTTGGGGGACCTTTTGTTATCGTGTCATGCCCTTTGGTCTTAAGAACGCAGGAGCAACCTATCAACGAGCAATGACCTACATCTTCCATGACCTCTTACACAAAGCGTGGAGGATTATGTTGACGATCTCCTCGGCAAATCCAAGCACCGTCGGGATCATCTTTTCATCCTTGCACTCTCTTTGAGAGGCTTAAACTTTCTGTCTTCGTCTAAATCCGGCTAAATGCGTGTTTGGCGTTCTCACCTGTAAACTTTTAGGTTTTATCATCTCCGTGGGGGTATTGAAGTAGATCCCGCAAAAATAAAAGCCATCCTTGAGATGCCTCCCCTTCTAGCTTGAAGCAACTCCATGAGTCTCAAGGACGTCTTCAATCGGTGCGTGCTTTATCTCCCAATTGTCGGACCGTTGTCAACCTTTTCACCATCTCCTCCGTAAGAATGTTCATTTTGAATGGGATGAGCATTGCCAAAAGGCCTTTGATGATCCCAAAGCTTATCTTCTTTCTCCACTGTGCTTACACCTCCACGCGAGGGGGAGCCTTTCTATCTTTATATCTCTGTGGTGACCACCATGCTGGGAGCTATGATTTCGCATCGGGACACTTGTGGTAAAGAGCAAGCTGTCTATTACATCAGCCGCACTCTCCATGAGTATGAGACACGATACTCCGAAGCTGAAAAACTATGTTGTGCTCTCTTCTTCGCAACTTCTAAGCTTCGTCATTATCTCCTTAATCATAAAACTTACATTGTCACAAGTGTCAATCCACTTAAGACGATTCATGCAAAGCCTTATCACAATGATCGTATCACTCGTTGGCTTATGCTCATGACAGAGTTTGACCTCGAGTTTATCCCACAAAAGGCTATCAAGGGTCAGGTTATTGCAGATCAGTTAGTTGATGCTCCTCTTCCAGACACTCGTAACCCCCTTGCTCAATTCCCCGATGAATATATCCAAGAAATCGATTTTGGTCTATCTCCATTTAAAGTAAAACTCTTCTTTGATGGATCCAAATAGCAGGGGGGCGAGGTTTTGTGATGATTCCTCCTTGGGGTACGCTTTATCCATCGCATGCACACAAATTAAACTTTGAGTGCACCAATAATATGGTGAGTACGAAGCTCTTGTCTTAGGTCTTCAAAATGCCATTAATCTCGGCGCTCGTCATATTGACATCTTTGGTGATTCTGAACTCATCGTTAATCAAGTCACGGGTGTCTATCAATGCAAGAATGATGTCCTTCAAAAATATCGTGACACCGTTTTCTTGCCCAACTCCAATCTTTCGACAAATTCACTATCCAAGCTATTCCTCGTACTGCAAATCGATTCGCAGATACCATGGCCTCATTAGCCTCACTTATCCCGCCTTTTACCGAAGACTCACGTCTTTATGTGGCTGTGCAACGATTAGATCAACCATCTTATCTTCAACAACTAACTTCAATCAATGCTGTCACAACCCATACTCAGGATGAGTGGTATCAACAGATAGTTGATTATCTATCTCATTCGATCCTTCCTCCAGATCTGACTTCCAATGGTAGAAGGTCTTTTATCCAACGCGCCAATCGCTATACTATCCTAGGCAGAATTCTTTACAAACGTGGCTTTGATGGTATTTTGCTTCGATGCCTCAAAACCCACGAATCATCTAAAGCCATCCAGGAGGTCCATGACGGTATCTGTGGTGGACATTTTAGTGGCTTAGCTGTAGCCAAGCGCATCTTACGTTTGGGATACTATTGGCCTTCTCTTAATCACGATTGTTGTGAATACACAAGCAAGTGCGTCAAGTGTCAAACAACATTCCAATCTCACGCACATCCCTAGTCAAGCTTTGCAACTCGCGGCGGATTTGTGGCCTTTTTCTGCTGTGGGGGTCTTGATCTTATTGGTCTCATCAATCCCCGTTCTTCACGGCGTCATCATTCTATCATTACGCCACTTCGAGTACTTTACTAAGTGGGTAGAAGCTATCCTCTTTCTTCAACAAAAGCTAAGCCCATAGTTGATTTCATCTATCAACACATCATTTGTCGCTCGGTGTTCCACACAAACTCATCACGATAATGGCAAGTCTTTCAAAAACGCTGATTTGCAAAATCTCTGCAACACTTTCAATATCAAGCTCAGCTTTTTCTTCTCCATACTATCCTCAAGCTAATGGTCAAGTTTCGAAGCTTCCAATAAAACTTTGCGTAATATTCTCGCAAAGTAACTAGTCGAGTGGTAGGGATTGGCATCTACATATCCCTTTCGCTCTCTGGGCTTACCGGACTAGCATTCGTACTCCTACTCGTGCTACTCCCTTCTCTCTCATCTATGGGTCTGAGGCTGTCCTTCCTTTGGAAGTCCAAATCCCATCTCTCCGTGTTTCTCTCAGAGAATTTGTCTCCGATGAGGACTATCGTCAAAATCGTCTAAAGACAACTTGAACTATTAGATGAGCGGCGACTTAACGCTCTTGAACATCATCAAGTCTATCTTGAACGTGTCAAGCGTGCTTATAACAAGCATGCAAAGCACCGTGACTTCAAAATTGGTGACCTTGTTCTTAAGGAAAATCAAAATGTCACTACCCTCGAAAGAAGTCAACGTGGTAAGTTTGCTCTCCCATTTGGATGGGCCCCTACATTATCACTCATAAATATGGGTCGAGGGCTTATCGCTTATCTTCCATGGATGGTATCCTGAGCGGAACCTCTTAATGCCTTGCATCTACGGCCCTTCTATTGTTAAAATCTATCTTACACAAATCTAGTCGAACAATACGATCGTTTCATTCATCCTAATAACCAGTCATCTACTTTGGGGTGATTTGAAATTGTGTGGTTCTCCGCATATTACCTCGTTTACCTTAAATATGAGTATCGCGGCTCTACTCATTGCACGTTTCTTTTGGATATGTTCCTCCTCATGGTAGGAATACCTTAATCACCACTTCATCTGTCCCACGTACTTATCTTAATCGGATCTACTCGGGTCATGAGTGCATGCTCTTCATGTTCTCTTCCCTCCATCTCGATCTATCTAGGTCTAAACTCAGCTTCTTTCAAAAAGAGTTTCAAAAACAAAAAAAAAAACAAAAAAAAAAAAAAGGAAAAAGAAGAAAGAAAAGAAAAGATGCTATCCAAAAAGGTAGATCGATCCTCGAAGGACAGAAATTTATCCATATATTATCAAGTGAATCAAAATTCTAAAAATATAGACCATACCCTCGAAGGATTGCTATCATTCAAATTCAAAATAGACCGCTCCTCAAGGACGGTTGCTTCTCAAAGAAAAGTTCAAGGCTTCTTGTCATTAATCAGCCTTCCAGGTTAGTTTATAGCATCTTGAAAGACTTCCCACATCGATCAGTCTTTCCATATCAAGCAAACTTCCCGCATTGATCAGTTTGCTTTTCTATCAAAATCATGAAGCTGAGATTTAGGACCTTTTGTCGATCATATGGAGAATCCTATTTTCCCACTATGGACATGTATTCGTGTCTGTAACTTCCAACAAGATACTTACTTACTTTTCTTTCCATTTCTATCCTAGATCCGGTTTTGCGACTAGTTAGTGTCGATTTATTTTAATCTTATATAGGGCCTTGTATGCTTGGTCTTTCGGTTTCCTTCGGATTTTATCCATGGTGGTTGGAAGTCCGACTTATCATTTTTCTTCTTATCCGAGTATCTTCTCTTCTAAGTCACGGTTGTTTCCATTTACATCTTTGGCTCTTGCAAGGAGTATTCCCCATTTCTTTGTCTTGCATCCTGTTAAATTGACATTTCACATGTTAATTCAATTAAAATTTATCCTCTATCTAAATTCATCTTATCTATCAAAAAATCTATCTCGTATTCATTTCTCATTAAAATTACATCCATATATCAAACACATGTCCATCTATCCATCAAAACATCTAAAAGCTATGTCCATCTAAGCTACATCACATCTATCTATCAAAATTAAAACTTCATATCCATCACATCACATCAATCTATCATGTATCACCATATCTGTCCAATCACATCTATTTTATCCACATATCAATCTATCTAATCACATCTATTGCTATCATGTATGCATCTATATCTATCCAATCATATCTATATCTATCTATCATCTATTTCTATATCCATCTATCCATGTATATTAAAATCAAAAGCATGAAGTACAATCATATGACAAATAACATGATCAATCTATATATACATGTGTGTGTGCACAAAATGGGTGGCTTTCCAATCGAGCCATCTATACAATGCCTTCCAATCGAGGCTACATCACTATCTGAGATACAAAATCTATCAAATCTCTATATGGTGAAATCTGAGCGTGGAGGACACTTTGTCCCCTCCACCCTCCTCTCGCACCCTTTGTCTCTCCCGATCGCCGCTATCGAGCTCGACGCACTCTTCTGCTGGAGGTCTCGGCCCACCTCGATCTCTCCCAGTGCTCCCTCCGCCTGAGGCTCCGCTCACCGTAGCCGTCCCTGCTCTCCTCCTCGCCCCATACCGAGGCACATCTGGGGCATGCTGCGCTAGGGCATCCTCGTAATATCTCACCTCAGCGAGGAGAGACTGGTATGTGCTTAGGCTCACCATGCCGGTGCTCGTAAAGGGTGCCTTTGGTCTTCTTTGGCCGCCTTGGTGGTGCCCCTCCTAGGGTCGTCCCCTGTGTACCAGACTCTGATGTGGCACCAGTCTCTTCGTATTTGGACCTAAGGGCCTCCCTATGCCGAAGGTAGCGATCCCTCTGCTGGATCGCTGTATCTCGCTCCTGGCGAGCGGTGTCTCTCTCCACAATCAGGGAATCTCTCTCCTCTGTCAAGGCCCTGATCTCCTCCAGAGCTACCTGATGTGTCTGTATCAGTGTGGCATGCTCTCCCTCTAGCCTGTCCAGCGTAGCAGCTATGTCCTCCTCATCAGCATCTATAGAGGGCGGGAGGTGTCGTGGAAGCTCTGTGTCATACCACGCTGCGTAGCCCTCATCCACCCCCGCGTCATCATCGCTGTCCGTGGAGGGTGGAGCCTCTCTCAATGGGTCTGCCGGGATCAAAATCGGCAAATCTGTCTCTCTGCTATCCCGCCTATATGGCGTATGAGGTGGTGGCCTTTATGCATGCCTCAGTAGGCCGAAGCAAACCGCCAGATATCTGCATGAATGGGACTCGCTCCGACATATCCGGTCTGCGACCTCTGACCACTCGGCTCCGTCTCAATGCTACCAAGTGGGCATCTCGACCGCCCATATCCGGAAATGCCCGATATGGTCTCCAAATAACTTGGTCTGGTGTAAGCGTCCTGAAACGCTCAGAGTACCACCCGGCTGGTCTACCTGTATCCCCTGCGGCCATGTCATCCCGCCATCTCCGAAATCCATAATCGATCCCTCCCACTCCTGCTGGCATCCATGGAAGCCGGATGGCTCGATCACGCTTATGTGCTCATACGCCCAGCCAATGAAGCACAAAGCCGACATCGATCCTCGTCCTCCGGCCCGGTGGTGTACATCCATAGCTCATAGTAAATATGAGCTATCAGGGCATCGGCAAAGGCAAAAACCTGTCTATACTGCAAGATGTCGCACACGCAGTCTAATAGTAGCAATGGGAATCTCCCACCTCCTGAGTCTGCAAGGAAAAATAAAATATCGCCATCTCGAATCGTGGCAATCCGCCCGCCCGAGGGCTATCACATGCTCTGTACTTGTGAGGCTATCTCACGCCAGGATACTATCTCCGAAGTCATCTGCTCTCTCCTCAGTATAATCGCACTGGGGCCTCTGCTGCTGCTCCCGGGGTGTGATCTCAATCGGGTCCCAGTGTCGTGTAACTGAGGATCTGTATACATCCTCATGGGTGATCGTCATCTCACCCGTCCTAAACCAAAATGTGCACGTGTGGCTGTCCCACCGTCGCACTAATGCCCGCATGAGCTCCACATCCCGTGGCACTCGTCTATAATATCTGAAACCCCCGAGCCCGGCTAGCTCTAAATGCTGCCAGTCTGCATCTGTCACATCAGGGAGGATCGTCTCCAATAGCTCAGGGATGGCATCCCTCATATGAAGAACCTCTCGTGCCTGCATCCACGACACCAAAAGCATAATCAGTCTTTCTTTTTCCCCAAATCACATCTTCCAAAACCATAACATCAAAAATAAGAAAGAAGTGCTAAACATCTTTCAATCGGCGTCGATTTGGTAAAATCGGCGTCGTTCATTATAGTCGGCGCCGATTACTACCAATCGACGCCGATCCAAAACCAATCGACGCCGATTACACCAATCGGCGCTGATCGCTAACCGGGCGTAAACCAGACCACTCGGCCTCCTATCCACAAAAATCAAAAAAAAAAGTAATAAAGAAAAAGGGGTTCGAAAATTATCACTTACCCAGTGTCGTGTCCTCCTCGCGCTTCGTCCGCTCCGGAGGCTTCCATGATGCTCAAATCACAAACGGTTTTCTCGAATCAATCAATCACGTTGCAAATAAATCGTTTACATTTTCCATTCGCATATTTATATGCGTGCTCTGATTGGTCGGGCGCCGATTTTTTGGGTCGACGCCGTTTGTTTTGGTCGCCGCCGATTAGTTTGGTCACCGTCGATTTTTCATGTCATGCATTTGCCATAGTGTTGATGCTTGGCTTACTTGTCTATCTCGATCGTTGTTGTGTCTTTGAATCTTGCTTTTGGCACATCTTTTTGATATCATTGTCTATTTACGGGTTTGTTCCCTTTGCGTGGGACACTCGTATCTTTCGGCAGCTTAGAGTTAAACGGGTCTGTAGGCACTAACGTCGTCTCATGAGGAGACCGTCTAGTTGTCCCTACCAATGTGTCTCTCTTTAGATGCTGGCTTTTTTTTGCAGTTCTCCTTGCACTCATGGGTCTGTAGGCACTAACGTCGTCTCGTCGGGAGACCGGGCTAGTTTGCCCTACCAATGTGAGTTCCTTAGGTTGCTGCCTTTTTGTTTTTTTTTTTATGCGTCCTCAATGATCAGATCTACTCCAGACATCCGACTGGGGCATCCTACATTTTTCATCTACCTCTTTCAAACTTGGGATCGTCTGTTCTATCATCCATCCCATCCCTAGTTTGAGGGGGATCACATCATCACTCATTCTTCCCTTCTTCCATCTCCTTGTTTTTGTCTCATAACCTTGCTTATCGCAAGTTACTTGACAAAAAGGGGCAAAATGTAGACACTTAAAATTGGTTATCCAATTTAGTGTCCCTCACATTCGTTTTTCCTACTTAGGTAACCTGGGGCACGTTTGCGTCACCAACTATCCCCTTGGGATAGTTTTCCAATTTGTGATTTAATCACTTACTCTAAATTTAATTCATCACATCACATCTTACCCATGAGTAATTAAATATTAAATATTTAATTACGCTTCTTCCCATGCATCTTAACCATCTATCCACCCCAAATTTATTCTATGTATCGCATCCATTTTTAATCTTCCTAAGCGGGATATTTCCGTAGTCGGGATAAGTCTTATCTTTCTCGAATCAATCAATTTGGCCATCTCGGGAGTCTTTTCCGCGATCGGCGCCGACCATATGGTGGCGCGCGATTTTCAGAGCGGCGCCGATTATAAAAGCAGGTCCATAGCTTAGTTCTAAGGACCGAAAAGAGACTAACGAGCGAAAGAGCGAACAAGCGAAGAAAGAAAACACTTCCGCACGAACGAGAGAGTGAGAGAGATACGATACCGAGAGATCTTCAAAGCATCAAGCGTATCAAGTAAGGGCAGATCTGCCCGGATCAATCCACGAGAGGAGCACCGTTACTGCATTCTGCCTGTCACATCAACATCTCGCGAAGCCACCTATCATCTGGTGACTCTGTTCCAGTGTCTCTCCATCTTCGGCACATCCAGCAGACCACATTCACCTTCCAATCCCCGAATCTCATCGCACGCGTCCCTCGATTGGTCGGATCTACCTTGATCGGCGACGCGATCTTACCGATCGACGCCGATCACATCAGTCGCCGCCGATTCTACCCAGTCGACGCCGATTTCCCTGCAGACAGGTAAAAGGTCACAGGTAACACAAATCCAGCATTATTTCCCGGCCTGTTTTTCGTACTTTTCGTCCCGCTTTGATTGATTCACATTTTATTCACCGCAATCAGAAAATCTAGTCTTTATTTACATCTTTTATCATGTATGCTTCTTTTCTTTATTGAAAACGTGGACTGACATCCGCCAAGGAAGCTTATCGCTTCCCGGACCCGCTTCTCGGGCAGTCCACCCAAATATCTTCTAACGCCATCTTTTTCTGTCAAGCACCGGTGTTTTGCAGGTTACTCGGATCTATTGTGCGAATTGCTCGTGTGCACCTGTCTTGTCTACATCGGCTTCCTCATCCGTCTACATCTTCATCAGGTATCGATTTCATTGGAGTTTTTCAGGGTTTTTGTGTTTAGTTTGGTACATTAACTTGGACAGGTAACAAGCGCAAAATTCTTGATCTACAATCATATTATCGGGAAGAGGTTTTTGTAAAGATTTAAGAGGAAAAAACCATATGGATTGGTCAAAGGAAAATATACCAATCAACGGAACCATACGTACACTCAAACTTGAAGTTCAAGAGAAGTACTTGGTCACAAAGTCGATGATCATAAGGCACAAATAATCTTTGAAGATTTTGGTTTGAGAACTTACTTCTTGACCTCATATTAGAATTTCACTTCTACTTGATCATGAGAGAGATTATAATGAAATATGGAAGGTGGAATTTGATGGTAACTACTCAACTTCTAGATCCAGGTCTTTAGAGTAGTACTCATATCCCTCAAATTTGAAATCTTCCATTTCTCATTCAAATTACAATTTGATAATACTTATAACACCGCAAAATATAAAGCATTATTATCGGGGAGGTTTTGAGAATGGAGAAATAAAAGGCGTTAAGAATCTCAAAGCTTAGGGATATGTTGAACTCATTGTAAATTAAGTCAGAAATTTTTATCTGGTGAAGAAGGATCACCTAAAACATTACGGGAACATGGTATGGGATCAGATTGAGGACTTTGATGCCTTTTCTATCAAGGCGGTGCCAAGCAATCACAACGACAAGGAAAATTCTCTTTGCGGTGTCTACTTTGTTACTCTTCCCTCACCCAAAGTTCAAGGAGGATAAGTACACCATTGAAATATTATATCAACCAAGATTTCTTGATAACACTTCCCATTATCGGGTTTTAAATGATGGTCAAAAGATTCTAAATTTCCTAGAAAAGTATGATAATATCGGTGAACTCTACTTCAAAGGTTCTAAGTTGGCTTTTCATGAATCCACTTCGATTCATGTTAGGAAATAAATAGGGAAGCTCTCTAGATCAAGGGAAATTAAATTCCCAAAGAATTGGTGTCTCTTGAAGGACTATTCAACAAGCATGATCGCTTTATTCAAAAGAAGTGATAGTCTAAAACCAATTCTTCCACCGAGATCGAACAGTTAATCTTGGATTTGCAGAGCAACCACGGATTGTAAACATTGACAAATGTTACTCTCCTAAAGAGAAGAGAAAATTTTTGGCACTTTTAAATAAATACATGGATGTTTTGGCATGGTCTTACAAGGAATGGAAATATTTCAAATCAAAATATGTTCAACACAATATTCCTCTCAAAATGGACGCTCAACCCTACAGGAAAAAACAACATTATCCAAAGATATATGGCACAATTCTTGCAAAAATACAAAAGATGTTAGATGTAAGAATATTTTTCCAATTCATCACTCCACGTGGGTGGCTAACATCATCCTAGTGCGTAAGAAAATGGAAAATCCGTATATGTGTTGATTTTTGTAATCTTAACCAATCTTCATTAAAATACAGTTATCCCCTACGTATTATGGATCAGGTGTTGCAAAGCGAATAACTAGGTCGAGATACTCTCTTCCCTGGATGGTTTTTAGCATATAATCGGGTTGAGGTTTTGATTGAAGATCAACATAAGACAATGTTCACTACTCCATGGGGCACGTTCGCATACTAGAGAATGCCATTTGGGTTTATAAATGTTGGGGCTACCTTTTAGAGGAAATGGAAATGGCCTTTAGGGATCTCTTGGGAAAAATCATTGTAGTATACTTGGATGATCTTATGGGCTTCTCCAAGAATAGACGTGATCATTATAATCATCTAGAGCATATTTTGATAATGTGTCAATAGCACAAGATTTCCTTAAATCTAAGATATCTATGTTTGGGCTGTAGAAGGAAAATTTCTGTGACATATTGTAATAAAGGAAGGAACTAAGATTGACCCCTAACAGCCAATGCTATACAAAATATAACTCTTCCTAAGAGTAAAGCTGGTGTGAACTCATTTTTGGAAAATTTAATTTCGAGGTGGTTTTTCCTTGACTTTGTTGATAATACTTGACACCTTATTGAGATGATGAAAGGTAAATTTCCATTTTGATGGAGCGTTGATCGAAAGGTTGTTTTTGATTAAATTAAAGAATCCATTGCACATGCCTCGGTCCTAGTTTTCTAAGATTCCTAAAAATACGTTATCATGTACAACTATGCCTCGACTCATACGGTCTACTGCTATACTATTGCAAAATAATGTTGAAGGAGTAGACAAAATATCACGCACTTGTGTACATTTCTAGGTCATAAATTATATTTATGTATGCATGTTTCCTAAGTAAGAAAAATTGTGGTTGACAACTCTTTTTGGCCTCTTTGCTTTATATTTAATACTCTTTTTGGTCTTACACACCTTACAACCATGTTAGAACTTGAATTATTTAATATTTTATAGCCTCGAACACTAGTGCCAAACAAAGACACTAGCTCTCGGGCGCTCATGTCCTTCCTTACAGGCACTCCTAACCCACTCTCACCTTTACTCGTTATTTTGTGTCTCTTTTATCTTTTGGGCATATTCTTCACTTATGGGTCAGCCTTCCAGTTGTCAATTATGAAATTCAAATAAGAGAATCATATATATATATACTTAGTTACTTCTCAAAAATCGGGACCAAGCACTAGCATTATTTGTTATCACCTGCTTACATCCAAAGGCACAAAGAGCATTACAAAGCATCCTTCTAGCACATCCATTCAAGGGACAAGGGTTGCATCACTTTTGCATACACAACATAGGAGGAGAATTCTATTCTATTTTATTGCATACATTTGCATCATTGGAGCATTTAGATCTAGCCCGTTATCTTAGTGTAGCATCATTGCACACACTTTACACTGAAAAACTACTTGGACTCGAGATGTAGTGTAGCAATCGGTCATAAGTTCACTCTTTGGGTGACCATTGGGGTCGATCCGACTCCACATTCGGTATCTTTTTTATTAGAATTGATGTGGTTTGTGGAAATGTGTGGGTAAACACTTTGTTTTGCAGGTTACATGTACATTCAGTGATCAAGGAGCAAATCTAGAGCAACAAATATTTATCAACAATCAACCTCTTCTAACACAGACGATATCGAGAACTGAGCGTTTTCCACGGCCATGAGTGTCTAGATCTAGTAACCAGTGCCCATGCACTCATACCCTTCTGTGGATGCCCTACCCTACACCATTCTGAGTTCCAGAACCTCCAGTGAGCTTTGACGACAACTTGCTCTTACCTTGAGATCATTTCTAGTTTACTTGAAAATCAGCTAAGTCTTCTTATCTCCCTCTTTGCTTAGGGTTTCACATTATACATGCTTGTTTACTTGTGTCTTAATGTACATTAGCATTTATATATCACATATTATAGTAGTTACTATGTAATTATATTTAATTTAATTTATATTAACTTATGTGGTGAACCCATTCGTTACATGTCCATTATTAGATCTTTCATGGCTTCACAAAGCTTTTGATTCCAATGTTTCCTATTTTATACCGAGGTCCTACTTGTTAATTTCATTGTTAACTATGTCCTAGTTGATCATGGTTCTAGTCTTAATATAAAATAGGAATTTCTTCTACCCATCTCAATCCATCTACTCTTTGTATCCATGGCTTTGATAATACACCTCAGCAAGTGTTGGACACACACTCTTTTCCCCTTACTATGGTATCTTCCACACTTAATGTTTTATGCCATGTTGTGCCTCATGATGTTCCTTATACTATCCTTCTAAGCCATCCTTGGCTACATACTATACTTGCACTTCGTTTTACTCATGTCATAACACACAATGACCTTTTACATGTTCTTCTATGGATATTGTTATGGTAGATTCCATTGCTCAGGTTGTTACTCCTTGTGATATTATTTAGCCTGGTCTTATACTACTATTTAGAGGGTTCTCAAGTGAAGAAAGTACTAATTAATCCCACCTTTTGGCCATCTTATTTTTACCTTTTATTTCTTCATTCTTACATATTTTCCTATGCATATCCACCTATTTCATAATTGTCCCATCATTTTAGCCTAAACTAGGGCACCCATGCCTGTATTGGGGTGCCCTGGTCCCACCTAGGGTACCCGGTCCATGTTCTACTTTCCCGCCTCTTTTTGGGCCTCTTATAGCCATTTTTCATCCTTATCTTTTTCCTAGTCGGCCATGTCGGGGTTAATTATGAAATTAGAGCAAGAGAACCCTATAAATATAAAGTTATGAGACCATAATGAGGGTCCTACGTCACATACTACTATCACTCCATCTAGAGTTGCATCCATTGCATCACTTGCATCCACATAGTGTCATGCATCAAGGCTAGGAGATCTACATCAACACACACAACATAGGGGAAGGATTTTATTCTATTTTATGCACACATACTATTACATTTTTCTATAGTTATTATTACTCACTACTTCACAAAGTGTGACTGACACAAGAATACCTAGGGCACGACACACACACACACACAAACACACTAGAACTACATTTGGGTTTGAAATGTAGTGCACACTAATATTAGTAAGCCCATTATTGTGGCAATTGAGGTCAATATGATCCATTCATTTTGCATATTTTATTTTTAGGGTTTTGATACTTTGTCTTTTGCAGGCCATTCCTTCATCTTGCATTATTTCACATACCCGTGCAAGTTCGGAAGATCAAAGTGTGACATACATAAAAATATTTAAAGTCTTGCACGAAATTGCCAAAATCAGATTTTGAGCTTTTACAGAGACCAAGGAGCCTATTATACGGACTAGGACACCCCAAGGTGCCCAAGTACCTTCTCAGGTGTTGCAGTCTTCTTATATCTTCCATATCTGACCTTTACGGGACCTTTGAGTGATCGTTCTTCTTCTGGAATCCATAACCAAACCTATGACAACCTCGTGACCGTCTCCTAGTAATCAACTAAGTTCTTTCCTTTTACATCCTTGCATATTTAGGGTTTTATTTCATTTAGTATAATTATTTAAAATTCATATTGTCTTAAGATAGTTTATAGTTTTTAGTCCTCTTATATTAGATTAACTAATTATTATATCTTTATATAATATAATTTAATTTTAGTTAATCATTTTGGTGAACCCGACCACTTTCACGCTTAGGATCCTTATCCTTCTTCTACCATGGGTCAACTTTATTTATCGATTTACTTAAGAAATATCCTACTTGTCAAGATGTTTTCCAAAATCCCTAGACACCACGTATTTTGATGAAAAATGCCACCACACGAATTAAGTTCTATGCTTCATAGTTTCTTTGTTAATCCTAGTCTTGATGAGCCCATACCTAATCAACCACTATTAGACTCGATTCAAGCCTTACATACATTATTTCAAGATAAATTTCAAGCCTTCCATACATTCTTTCAAGATAAATTTGCAGCCATTGAATCCACCATCACATCCCTTAGATTTGAAATTCAATAGCTTAAGGATGCCTCTCAATCACATGTTTGTTCTCCTTCATCATCTCTTATTCAATCTATGTCCACTACATGTCATCTAGTTGAACCTCAAGACGTCCCCTTTCCTAAACCTCTCATATTTGAGTTAATACTAAGCCACATGACATTCTTATTGCACTCCTAAGTCATTCAATTGATAACTTTACCACCCATTGATTACGGTATCTTCCTTATCGACTAGTGAAATAAGAAAATATCGAGAACATCCATATTGCTATTACCATCGAATCAATGGACATAATGACAATGAGTGTTATGATTTACAATGGAGAATCAAACATCTTGAGCATCAAGTTTATCTCATTCACTACAAAACATCCTATTATATCTAAATGGGCTCAAAAATTATTCCTTCTGCATCTAATGAACATCACCTTACCACTTCTCATGCACCTTCTTCGGTTAGTCAAGAGTCACCTAAGAAACCACCTACAATGTCATCAAGTCAACATAAGTAAACAACCTCTCCAAATTAGTTCACCACCTCCTCCTATGCATTCATCTCCATCATTATCAAATCAAAGCAAGCCATCACTTCTTATGGTTTTCTCTAAATCACATCCTCTTGTTAAATCATATGTTGCATTACCAAGTAAAAATAATAAACCTTCCCCATCACCAAGTCATATGTGGAAAGCACCACCTAAAGTTAAGCTTCTAGTTCCAACATCCACTATAGATCCTACATACATTGATGATTAGGACCCGAATGACAGCTTTTTATGATGATGAACCATGTGATGGTCACACTCCTCTCTCACATCCCATCACTTTTGTTAAGGAAAATAATTCATACACTGATCCACTTAGTGTCTTTTAATCACATACATACTTGGGGGCATAATAAGCACACATCCCCCTCATCTTAACATCAACTCATCTTGCATAGTCATACATACATGTTAGCACATCATTACCCGATGACTCACTCTTGTGCTTTGGATCTCACTGCCGATTGAGGATTACCATTACAATGAACCCCACACACTACACCTTAGGCATTATACAAATTCCATCATACATAATATCATACATTATCCATTCTACGCTTATTCTACATTATACTAGTCCTCATCTACACATTACATTCATTTTGATATCTACGTACTAGTCACATTATACCCTACACATTTTCATACCATACATACTACATTAGTTATCATTACTTATGAGTCTAGTTTTATATTTCATCCCTACATTCTACATTCTACTATTCCTTACCTTACACACCACATACCTTATTAGGCTATCCACACATAACCCATCCATAGTCATACATTGTGCATTTCTACACATATTCTACATACTACGCTAGGTTACATTACATATGAGTCTAGCTTTACATTTCATCACTACATCTTACATTACTAGTCTACCTACACCTATTACATTGCATTTTACACATTACATATTACACATCCTACACATTTAGCATCACATTCAACATACCATGCATTTACATACCATATTCATCACTTGGTCATCTATACTACTATGTTGTTTTCTATGCACTGTCACCTCACCACCCTATGACGCACTTTAGTTCCTCGGTCCATACTTCAACTACCGAGGGTTTACCAATCAAATGGACCTTACACTCACCATGCGACATTTCCAACTTAGTGACATACACTTTAGGCTAAATCATCACCTTTACTATCATCTTGTAGTGGTATACACCTTAGGTTACATCACCATTCCCCTCCTCTTGTTGGGACATATGCTTTACGCTAAAACATCACCCATATTATCATATTGTAGTGGTATACACCTTAGGTTATATCACCACTCCCTTATTATTCTCTCTCGTAAAGTGACATACACTTTACATTAAATCGTCACCCATTATCATCTTGTAGTGGTATACGCTTAGGTTACATCATCACTCATCCCTTCATCTTATAGTGATATACGCTTAGGGATAAAATCATCATTCAACAAGTCCATATCGCTTCAGCTATAGGGTTCACACACATATCTTCATGTTGCATCTCATCACCATTACATACACACTCATCACAACATGTTAGACACAAAAAACACTACTTGACCATTTCCCGATGATGCACTCTCATTTACGGTTCATTCTTGATTGCTAAGGGGGAAAATAAAATGAACCTCATTACATACACTTCCATCCACTTGGGGGCACATTGCTCTATCATTCCATCTTGCATTCCATTCCATCCATCCACAACATACTACATTGTCTTGGGGGCATTTACTTTTGTTTACTAGTGTTTTTCATGATCACTTTACTACACATGTTAGACTAATTTCTTATATGTCATTATCTATATCATACACACATGCACGTTCACGACTTTATTTAGTGTGATTGTAGATACATGAATTTACACACGGCATGGATGCTCACCTTCTACCCTTCCTACATTGGTTCTGGAGGCATCCACATTCATCTCTTCCAGTGTTATTGTTTCATTTTGTACTTAGAATCTTATATTACTTGCTCATACACGCTTTGACATATAGGTTATTGCTCTAACATGCTAATGGGTGTTCCATGTGAAACACTTATTTTTTAGGATTACATGTCTCCATGACTACTTGTTTACTTGTTCTACTTGTCTATCATTATTTGTCATTGTATGGGATTTTTTACCTTTGCTTGTGTGCACACTTGTTTGTTGTTTGACCATGAAGGCCTTATGTGTCTTGTGACATTGTGAGTGATGTCCCATGTTTGCAACCCACTTTATGTAGTCTACTTGTTTTCTTGTGTGTTTACACTACTTTGTTTGGTAGTTACTACATTATCTACGTATTTTACACTTGTCTTATTACATGCATGTGTTTTTAGACTAACACTTATTTTGCTAGCCATCCCCTTTTGAGTGCACCTTGGTTTTTAACAAGTGCATTTCCCTTTCCCCTGAGGCAAAGTTCTACAGATCGAGTATGGTAGGTCCTCTTTTGGTTCCACATTCTCCTTTCAATGACATTGCATGCACCCCCAAAGAGGGGACATCATTGAGGTTTTACATACTAACACAACGTATTTACATCGGTTCAATATAATGCACTTTCCACCCTTGGCATTATGGGTTTACATATAGCGAGTGAGTTCAAACTAGTCTACAAACTCCATACATAGTGGCCTTTACGGGACATGGTGTCCTTTGCATTTTGAGGAGTAGTTACATGCTTGGGGTTACAATGGTGTGCCTCCCTACACTACTTCGTATAGTGGGCATTCGGATCGCCCAAAAAACCAAGATGCTATAGAGATCTCTTCAAATCTTTCAGCAGAAGCGGTTAGAGTTGGAGGAGACAGAGCATTTCCTCCCTACACTTCTTCAGCCGAGGTGGCATGAGATCACCTAAAAACTCGTGACAGTACATGATATCCTTCTACACCCTTTTTCTCGACATGGATCAGGTGCACATGTTTCATTTACTTTTTCATTTTACAACCTTTACACTATTTTTACACATGCGTATTTTATATAATGTATTTCATTTACATACATACATATATTTGACTACTTGATCATTTTCTCTGCAGTCTGGTGTATGAGAAACAAAGCAATCAAAGTGGGGCAACAACAACAACGATGATAACAACAACAACACATTGTGATGACACTTACCTTTACTAACCATGCAAGTACACTACACACTACAACAACTACACACATGTTTCACCCTAGGTTTAATCTCATCACTTTTTTATGCACATTTTTCATCTTTATAATCCACGTTCCTCCACTTTTTCTTTTTTCATTCCACGCTTGAGTCTAGTCCATCGACACGCTTCTACTACACTCTACATGGATATCAAGTACACATCTCTATCTACTTTATGTTACCGAGCATTCCACTCACCAAAACATAAAGTGGGGGCAAAATGTAGTCACAAAATCATGCATTTTAGGCATTATTTAGCCTAGTCTTATACTACTATTTAGAGGGTTCTCAAGTGAAGAAAGTACTAATTAATCCCACCTTTTGGCCATCTTATTTTACCTTTTATTTCATCATTCCCGTGTATTTTCCTATGCATATCCACCTATTTCATAATTATCCCATCATTTTAGCCTAAAATGGGGGCACCTAGGCCTGTACTAGGGCACCTCAGGGCACCTTGGTCCCACCTGGGGCGCCCCGATCCATGTTCTACTTTCCCGCCTCTTTTTGGGCCTCTTTAGCCATTTTTCATCCTTATCTTTTCCTAGTTGACCATGTCAGGGCTAATTATGAAATTAGAGCAAGAGAACCCTATAAATATAAATTTATGAGACCATAATGAGGGTCCTAACGTCACATACTACTATCACTCCATCTAGAGTTGCATCACTTGCATCCACATAGTGTCATGCATCAAGGCTAGGAGATCTACATCAACACACACAACATAGGGGGAAGGATTCTATTATATTCCATGCACACATACTATTACATTTTTCTATAGTTATTATTTCTCGTTACTTCACAAAGTGCGACTAGCACAAGAGCACCTAGGGCACGACATGCACACACACACACACACCAAAACTACATTTGGGTTTGAAATGTAATGTAACACTTAGATTAGTAAGCCCACTATTGTGGTAGATGAGGTCATCTCCAACCCATTCATTTTGCATATTTTTATTTTTAGGTTTTGATACTTCTTTATCTTTTGTAGGTCATTCCTTCATCTTGCATTATTTCACACATCCAGTGCAGTTCGGAAGATCTAGTGTGACAGACGAAATAATTTCAGGACATTTAATGACACTACCAAAATCAGATTCTGAGCTTTTACAGAGACTAGGCACCTATTTTGTATACTAGGGCACCCCAATACCTTCATGGGCACTATGGCACCGCAATCCTTTATATCTTCCTAGATCCGACCTTATGCGGGACCTCTAAGTGATTTTCCTACTTCTAGAATTCACAAACTCGCGACAACTGTGATAGTCTCTAACAATCAGCTAAGTCCTTTCCTCTTACATAATTGCATATTTAGGGTTTTATTTCATTTAGTATAATTATTTAAAATTATTCCATATTGTCCTAATGTAGTTTACAAATGTTTTAGTCCTCCTATATTAGATTAACTAGTTGGCTATACTTTCCTAATAGTTTAGTTTAATTTTAGTTAGTCATCCTCCCATTATGTCTCACTCTCAATGCACTTTTATTGATCATATGCTTAGTGATTCCAATGTTACATCTCTCCCCACTTTCCTCATCACAAGTTAGAGCACCGTACACTGATTTTACAACAATTCCTAATGCTCCCACTTTCTAATATCCTATGCATGATTCATTTACTATGGATACACCTTATCTTGTTACATTCATGGGGACCATCCATTCCCCCTTTCTACATTTTTGTTTATGATCACAGGGGCTAGTTCATACTACTTTAATGTTTCTAATATTTCAAAATTGCACTTATTACTTTCAATACTACCGATGAGCATCCTAGCATTACATATGTTACACATAATTTGAATCATCTCTTTATCCTTATGTTTGCACTTAATTTTTCCACTATTGCCAACACACACAATGCTACCCCTATTATGATCTCTTAATGGGTAAACTCATATTTCTTATACACTTCCTATTCCCTAGTTGGGATCTTAGACTTTGTAGGGTTTTCCCCTCACCATATTGACATTATTCTTTGGTAGCTCTTATGTTTTCCAATGTTCTACCTATTCTAGTTTTGCCACATGCATGGCACAATCCTACTCCACATGTTATGATACATGCACTTTCACATGACATATGTTCATATTCTTTGACATATCATGGGCCATTGCATACTACTCCCATTACTTAGATCTCCATCACCCACACACTTGGGGACATCCAACCCCTCGTAGTCTCATGTTCTAATGAAGTTACCTATCCATACTATTCATATACACATCTATACATTACTCTTGATTTACAATTCACGTAAATCTTTCTAGCAATACTTTCTCTCATATGTACACTATAGACACGCCTTGCTACCTCTCTCTATGCTCCTATGCTACTTATACCCATTTTTCTACGATGCTTACTTATGGCTCTTATATTCATGATACACATACTACTTTCTATATATGGTATACATCCTTTCATGCACTATACATACTCTAATTACTCTTGTTCACAATAATCACATCTATTTACCAACGGATCCTGACATACACACTTGGGGGCATCACACTTTATCCCCCTTCCATCACTATAAGTTGTCTCTAATGTCTATTAATACACTTCACACTTTGTGCTTTATGTATAATCTTTCTATGTACTCCTACACCTTGGTACATACATTGTACCATCACTACTCGATGACGTACTTTAGTTCAACAGTTCGTACTCAAATGTTGAGGGTCTAATTCTGAAATAAACTTTGCATCAATGTAGAGAAAAAATCATGCACTCAATATAGACATGATGATGAAAGATACATAGAGGTGGAACCTCCATTCATCAACTCTTTTTGGCTCGAGGAACAGTCCCTTCGGGAAGTAATATATTCAATAGAGGATTATTTTTTCCTAATGGATGATTCAATGCTTTCCAAAGACTCCACCAATGATGAAGAAAATGGCCAATTTGAAGTAAGCATGAATAATCCCCTTTCAAATTTTTATTTTTCAATTAATGATGAAATGGACATGTGCAAAGAAGTGAAAGAAATCCACCTAGCATCATGGACTAAAAATGATGAATTCAAGATGGTCATGGAGGATTTTCCTTCTTATTTTGATCCTTCAAGTGATGAAGAAATGTTGAATGAAGAAATGGAGATGGTTGAAGAATTAAACCCCCTCCCTAATTCAATAATAGATGATCAAGATAGAATTGAGAATTATTCCCATACTTCTACCCCAACATGGTCCTATGCTTCCCATCAAGAGGATGATATGGATTTTGAGCTCAAAGGAGTGCCATTCCCATAAAGCATGGACCTCTTCTCCTTATCAGGATTTTTTGTGAATCAAGTATGCCCGTGTTTGCAAGAAAGTGAATATTGGGCAACAAAAAGCATGGAAGGAGTGAACAAGGATGTTTTAAATGAATCATGGGAACGTGTGGATCATATTTTCAACCATCTCTTGGAGGCAAAACATAAAGACACTTTTAGTAAAAATGAAGATGAGCCTATGGTGAACTTGGAAGAATCATCTGTGCAAGACATCTTGAAGGTTGTAGAAAAAACTTGAAGACCCTCAACTTAGTCTTGAACTCCTAACTCAGGCTATGGAAATACAGGACATGTATGAATCAATTTATGCTTCTCATTTTGATTCACAAATGTTTGATGCTGAGATGGAATGAATGGATGAATTTGATGTCTTCACCAATGCTTTGGTTGATGAGAGTAAACATGAAAGCATGTCTTTTTCTTCCACATTGTGTAAAGAAGTTCATAAGTGAAAAAGAAGAGAAAAATTTGAATCTCCTTTGGACATCTCCAGTTTTGAAGACAACACCTCCACCATGGAAGAAGATGGTAGGGAAAATGTTGAGTTGACTCACCTTGAGGGAAGTTGTTCAGAACAAAGTGAAAATTCATGAGAGCATTGGGGGTATGTTCAAAATCAACTTGGTCACACCACTTTGGAATGCTCTGTAAGTGCAGAACAAGAGTTCATGTAGAAAAATACACTCAAGGGTAAAGAGTGCCTCTATGAAGAAATTGAAGGTTGTAATTTCAAGACCGATATCAAGATGAGATTCGAACAGTTGGATATTGAAAGCAATTTCTCTGGACAACAAAGTGAGGGTATGCATGATTCTTATGAAATAATTCAAAATCAGATTTCACTCACCATTCTTCAAGCTCCGATGTTCCTTGAACAAGTTCCCATATTGCAAAATTTCACTGAGATTGATAAGGGCTTCCCTCTCAATGATACAACCTCTATTTTGGGAAGTAATCACTTTAAGAAGAGAGCGAGATGTTTAGAGAAGTTCTTAAATGGGAAGGAAATCAGTTTGTCCTCACTCCCTCTGAGTACCTTGCTAATACAGGATATGATTTCAAGCTGCAATCCAAGGACAAAGAATGTCTCCATGCTAAGGTTGACATATCCAAACTTGAAAGTATGGAGGAATGGTGTCTCATGATCATGGGACATCAAGAGGAATCTTCAAAATGCAAAATTTTCAAGAAGGTGACCAAATTTTCAATGGATGAAGGAACGTTCTCAGTGTAGTATGAGTATAAGGATGGAATCATGATCAGTATTCTTCTTCTCAAGCCATGCAAGGCCATCACAAAAGCATGGTTTGATCAAATAATAATTTTTGTGCTTCAAAGGAGACTTCAATCCACTATTTCATGATGGCATGTACTTTTCTCAACCCATTGTCAAGTATGTGTATATTATTTCCTTCTGTAGATATCCCCCTTGTATATAATTTCCTTTCTATTTTGTGTGTCTTTCCCTTTCCATGTGTGTTTTGTGTTTCCTTTCCTTGTTTTGTGTGTGTTTCCTTCTTCGTTATCTCTCTCTTGTAAGTTGTACATGACTTCAGTAACGCTCAATGGATAATGCAAAAACTGGTCAATATGTTATAAATTGAGATTATGGGATTCTTCATGTCATGTCTTTACTTTGTGCTTAGTTCATAACATGTCCCCAAACTAGATCCAACTATTTTCGTGAAAATGTGCAACAGAAAATTCCCAATTTTTAAGCTCGACAACAATGATACCCCTATGTCAATTTTTTCAAGTTTTACCTTTCCAAGACACCCTAGGTCTACCCATACTTAGCACCGGCCTTACCCTTGAGTTAGTCTAATGACCCCTCAATGGATTTCAACTCATTCCCTAGGTGAATTAAGAAATTTGATTTAATCCTCTCGGTGATTTTAGGAATTTTGAAGAATACAAATTTCAGTAAGTTGTGGGAAGGGACCGCCACTTGGCCTTCCCGGACTAGTGCAACCCTGTAGGTTTCAGAACAAAGAAGAAAAATCCAACATGGAGATGAATTTAAGTTCTAATAACATTGAGATAATGATATTGGAAGATTGATGAAATATTTGAACGAGTTGGGGCAGATTCATCAGAAACAGGGTTCTTAGGCCTATGCAATGCATATGGCCAAAATAAGATATTGAGCTACAGGAAGTGATTTCAGGAGCTCTAAAATGAGTTAAGAGTGAAACAAGACATCATCGAAAAGGGAATTCAGATCTCTACAATATGGTGGAATCAGATATTTCAAAATACCTAGGCATAATAGTTATATATCCCATTTTTCTCATGCTCAATCATGGAGATAGAACAAAAATATGATTTTTCAGGGCTCAAATGGAGGAATCAAGAGTTGATACCCACAACATTAGATTTATAAGGCCATTTTAAATCAAATTTATATAAAATTTCACCTTCAAACTCCATCAAGAACTCTAGATATGGCCTTCACAAGCTCGCTCTCAAGTCCTCATACTAAGTCATTTTTTGAGGTGGAAACGTGTCACTCAGGAGCCTAGCACATTTTGATGTCCCTTTTTCCCTTTAGCAAAGGTACATAGGGGACAATAAAATGCACCTAATCCTTTTTTAGCGCTAGAACACTAATATGGCCTCTCGTTTGCCATTTAAGCCCCCAAGAGCTAAGTTAGAGCCTTCCCTCTCCCTGCACTGATAATTGCCAAGTTTCACGATGAGGCGCGAAGTGTAAATTGATTTCAATTTCATCCATTTAGAAAAGGTACATATGAGACAAAAATTTCCCCATCCCACTTGAGCCTTGTGGTTCCTCATGTGCACGAAATTTAGTTCCTTAATACTTTTCCGGCCTTCCTCTCATTCTCAACTACAAATAACTTCATTCTCCTCCATCACCACCTCTGTGATATCTGAAGATTGAAGACTCCATTAATGGATGCCATGAATAATAGAAGAAAAAAATTCAGTGAGCTACCTCTTCACTTCTCAAGGTTCTAATGGGTGAGATCGCATGAAAATTGGAGGGAATGATCGTTGAAAAATCTAGTTTCGCATGAACTAGTTTTCGCGCCATGAACTCCCTACTTTTAGGGATATAGAGGACTGATTTTTCATCATCATTATGCCTTGTAACATGAATAATATAAATTAAAAATGTAGTGAGCTACCTCTTCACTTCTCAAGGTTCCAATGGGCGAAATCACGTGAAAATTGGAGGGAATGATCGTTGAAAAATCTAGTTTCACGTAAACTAGTTTTCGTGCCATGAAGTCCTATTTTTGGTATATGGAGGGCTGTATTTTTTATCATTAATATTCACCCACTGATGAAAATATCATTTTCCCACTTTTTCAGATGAATAAATTACCCAAAATTCAGAGCGTGGAACTCGTAATAAAACCCAAAATTTCAAGACTTGTTTTGTGCAATCTGACACTCGTAGTGCACTTACTAAAAATAGCATGTGTCCATGGCGAGGCATACTAAAAATATAAAGTGGATAAAAAATTCAATATATCATCAACAAAGGAGGAGTGAAATGTTCTAAAGGGTTTGAAGGCATCGAGGATTAATGGAGCCTTTGGAGTCGATTTAGTAAAAGTGGGTTTTGGGCCTAAAAGAGCATACACCAAGAAGAAGTGTCTGAGATTTAAGTAAGGATTATGAGAGCTTCATAAAGATTCAAGATCCTAAAAAATTACATGCCCTAAATGGTGGAAAAAATGAGACCTCGTGAAACATCATACACTTCCCTAAGCAACTCATTCTTCCGACGCACAACTAGTGATCCCGAGAAAAAGGGGGAATTTTAAGGTGATTTATTCATAATTAGATCTATAAACCATCACCATTCAATTCATTGAGTGTTTTTTAGTCAATATCATATACAATTTTTCCTTGAACTCATCTCGAGAGCCCAAGTTATCGTCGTCACAAGTTGGCTCAAGGAACGTGTTCAACACTTAGCCAAATTTTCAAGAGGACATGTGTTAGCTCCAGGAGCCTAACACATTTTGATTTCCCTTTCGTCCCTTTAGAAAATGTATATAGGGGAAAGTGAAATGTTCCAGCCTTATTTTTCCTCTAGTCACCCATGGAACCCTCTGCAGTGCAATATTTGGCCCCTAGGAGCTAGTTGGAGTCAAATGCACAACTGGTCGGATTTTGCCAAGTGTTGCGATGAGGCGCTGTTAGCATATGGATTTGCACACATGAAAATGACATGCTATAGCATGGTAAAAAATTCCCTCCTCAATGAAGGTGATGGTACCTTTATTGAAAACCAAAACTGTATTTATATCAGTACATTTAAAATTGTATGTGGGGGTGTTTTGGAACATCAATGGAAAGAAAAGTGAATGAGGGAGATGGAATGGAATGAAGGAAAGGAATGGAAAGAAATGATGGAAGGAACACAAAATAATTATGTAAATACATACCCTAAAATTTTATAAAGAATAACAATGAATAACTAACTCAAATAAAGCGGAGTTTGAATTAGCTAAACAAGAATAAGTAAAAGGGAACACACATGAGCAAGTAAATATCATCAGAGCTTGATCATTATGAACAAGAAAAAAATTAATAGCATTGAAAATAAGATCAAAGACAATATTTTCATGCAATATTTAAACATCTAACATCTAATGAACATAAGAACATCAAATGTTACAAGAGACAATGAATGGGACACAAAGTTCATATTTCATTAACTCCAAAATGTCTTCACAAAAGAACACAAAGTTTCTTTCCTAAAACAAAGCTTGCACACAAAATTATTTTCTTCTCCTCTCTCAAATTCACCCTTACAAATGAGCCCCTAACTTCCTTTTATAACCCAAAAGTTGGTTACAAAGTAGTTAGGATTTACATGCACATTAAATAGGGCATCTAAGTGACTTTGACTTTTTCAACCAACTTTTAAAAAATAACTAAAAATAGAAATCACTTAAGTTATCCAAAGTTTTCCAAAAGTAAGTTTAACAATAACCCACTTAAAATACCATTTAAACATATGACAAAAACCAAGTGCCTTATCCATTGGGGTGGGGTCCACCTATCTCAAACGTATGAGAAATGGACTCTTCCCACTTCACTAGATACAAAAAAACTATCTCTTCGTCCCATCAGTGAAATTAGGATCCGCCACCTTCGCCAATTGAAAGGATCTAAACCTTCCCAATGCTTTGAAAATCTTTCTTCTTCAAGAGGTTCACTTGGTTGGAGCACAACCTCACAAAACACCTGCAATTCCAAAATCCTACCTAACATATCATTCAGATTGACCATCTTTGATTGAACATTCTCAAACAAGCTCTTTAATTTGATGCAATGTTCCATTGAAGTTGAAGATAAATTGATGGCGGGAGTGTACATGTCTTTGAACAATTGTGAAAATTGCTCCTCAACATGTTCTGATGAATGCCTTGATTTTTCTCATTTACAAGATCACAAGGGATCTCAGCTATGAACTCCTGAATCAAGGCAAGTGAAGTGAAAGATTCATTGCATATGCTCTCATAATGGATCATAGAATCCTCGAGAAGTGTCTTTCTTGACTTGAGATGTAGACACCAAAGAAAGTGTGTCCCTCGACATTCAATATCAAGAATTCCTTCAATGGCTAAAGTTGAATATTCCATACTTGTCATCTCCTGTAGACTAGGCAATACCTCATCCAAATTTGATATGTTAGAAACAAAAGCTTCCTTAAAAGAAAGGATTGGATCCAGATATGCACTAATATCCTCATGGAGCTTAACGACTACTTTGATCATCTCTCCACCAAAAATGAGAATCTTTGAAAGCCAAGATTTAGTGACATGGCCCAATGTGTTTATTTCTTTTGAAAATTGGGAGTTTTTTCATTAGGGGAGCCACTGCATCGGGTATTGGGAAAGTGGATGATATGGGATTTATCAGATGTTGAACATAATCCACCAATTGATTTTTTTTTCGGCCTTGAGATGAGAGTTCTGAGATTTATATTTCTCAAGCCTCTTTAGCACAATATCCATTAAATCTCAAGCCATCACCATGTCACTTTCCAATGTGGACTTCCCAAGTCCAAGTCTGGAAACTTCATAATCAGCAGATGTCATGGCATCACGTTCCTTGTCAACTTGTGGGATGACAAGATCCGTAAATTTGTTTTTGTCATCATCCACCATTATCCGAGAGAGCACTTTAGGCTTCTTGGGAATGACATCATTCAAAATCTTGAAAAGGGCATCGAAGTCAATGTCAATTTCCTTGACAACCCTCTTCCTTTTCTTGATCTCACAATCAACCCAAAAGGAGTATCCTTCACCAATTCGCATACAGAAGCCTGGAGTCCAAAGCAACATTCACATTGTTCTCAACATCATTAGATTCTACAAGAATCCTTTCCACAACCTCAATCTCTCGAAGAAATAACCTCGATATCAACCTCTTGAACATCAGGGAGACCTTGAGAAATCTCTTCATGAATTGTAGGTTCAGAAGCGTTTCGATATCTAGACTACTTGCACTTGAGTGGACTCTTGTGCAAGACACGGCTGAGGAGTGTTTGTTATGAGCTTCTTGAACTATCAACAATGTGAGTAGAAGAATCTCTACTTGAAGTGGAAATTCCCAATACACACTCTCTTCCTTCACTAGGGCTAGGACCCTTAGATATTTCACCTCGCGACACCTTCTTTGGTGAAGTGGATTTTGGAAACCACTCCTTTTCTTACTTGATGTGTATGGGTAGATGGCACAGAGGTTGAATGAGAAGAAGATTTGGTTGGTTAGAGACCTCCTCGAGTTGGAAATTTTTGTAATCTTGAGGTATGATCTTGGATTGATGGTAACTTTGCAAGTTCTCTTTCATACTAGGATATGCTTCTTTCGAGGATCGGTTGATTCTTGTTATCAAGAGAAAATTCATCTCTTTTGGTCCAATCAATTCGGGGCAACGGAGTAAAGGCAATGACATCATATGAGGGATCAATAACATCTTCATCATCATCCACCAATGAATCTGGAGGGTTTCTGATGCAAAAGGCCTTGATCTGAGCAAGGGTTAGGTGGAAAACTCTTACCTTCTCACTTCATGTTCATCTGAATAGGAAGCCCATAAATCTTCCATGGTAGGATTGTGTTGATACTTTTTCCAAGAATCTTCTACATATATCCGTTGATATCAAATTGGAATCTCTTCACATATGGATGAATAGTGATGAGAGAAAACTCTTTCTCCATGAGTTACGCACTGAAGAGATTTGGACATTGGTATTCCCCAATTTGGATTGGGAAATGAATGAATGCTTTTCACTGAGGAGATAGTGAACTTGGAATAGTTGTCACACAAGCTCCATCAACGCCCACTTATCACTAACATACTTAGGAAGCTTCCATGGAGTACCTGCAAAGCCACTCACATGAATGTAGGAAAAGGACAGAAATTGAATAAACCATGTTCCCCACTGGGAAATGACATCCATGACATCTTTAGAGAATCTTTTCCTTTGTATTCCTATTCAAGTTTTGAATCATGCAGAAGGTGAATGCATCATTAACTCTCTTGAAATGATGAGAGATATTTTTGAAACTTAACTGCGGATAATGATGGAAGACATTATTTGATGGACCCATGACTCCTTTCATTTCTAGCCCCAAAAATAGCTTCCTTCTAGCCACTGCATAAGTCAAGTATGATGTCATGTAGAAACATCCAGTCATCTTCACTTTAATCAATTGTTTGTGAAGAGTATCACTAATGATGGTGGCCCAATCCACAAACTCTCTCTTGGCAAGGATGATACAGATAAACTGATACATCCATGGGTGGAAAATCCTGGTAGAGGGTAGATCAAGACTCGACTCAAGAGAGTGATCATGTCCCTAATTTCCTCCACGAACTCAACGCAGTATAATTCCTTAGGAAGTCGGTCAACTTGAGGCCTCTTGGTCACTAACTAGTTGTTATTAACCATCTTGCTCCACCTGAGGGGTTCTTCATCCCAAAAATCTTGTGCTAACTTTCAAGTGATGTCAGCATTCTCAAGGAAGTCAGGTATGCTAAGCAATTCTTCAATGTGCTCTGGTGTGATTAAGAGGAAAGGCTCGTGATTATCCTTATAAATCCCTCACCTCTCGGATCATAATGCTCTGCGCAGGCGATGACCAGCTCCAGGCATTGCATCAAGACAGGAAATCCTACTTCTTTAGGGTAGACCACTATGGTAGAGCCTATCTAAGAATATGGTCTTGCCTTCAGCTTTCACCCGATCACAAAATTGTTGCACGTTAACGTGGCCAAGATTAGTGTCGGTGATATTGTCGTATGCAAACTTGATGGAAGTGGGAGGAATGATTCCTTGGAATTCATACTTGAGCACGGACTTATTTGATTTCTCCACTAGCTTCCTCGATTTTCCTATAGATTTATTGGATTTTTCGGCCATTATGAATTTTATAGAAAAATGACTCAGGCACGTAAAATGATGTAAACGGTGTTGGGTCTTAGTCTCCAAACCACCATCAACACAAGAGAAATAAGGCTTGTTTAATTTATTATTATTATTATTTTTAAAATAATAATAATAATTGATCCCAATTACAAATTTTTAAAATATTAATACAAGCAAAATATCGAGACTAAGCTCGAGTTACAGATCGGGCAAAAATAATAATTTTTTTAATTAAATTCTCTCGATTATAATGACTTCGCGTAGGATCAATTTTAATCTTTTTAATTCACTATTTCTCCACCTTGCCTGATTCAAGTTACTTCAACGTGGGAATTGCTCTAATTTTTGGCAATCTTTGAACTTGAAAAAAAATCGTTGGCTTTTGAATACGTGATATTATTGAATAGCCGAATTGCTGGAGAGCTCTTGGTTTATGCAAATGCGTGAATAATTATTTTGCCTAAATGCATGAATAATTATTTTTTTGAATACTTCTCACCAATGCGTGATGAAAATGATTTATTTATTTTTATTAAATTCTCTCGTGGAATTTCTTCACCAAAAACCTCTACGTTGAGAATTGGAAAAATCCTGTTGGGACGTTGATTTTCTTTGCTCTCTACTTTGCATTGGATTTTCCTGACAAATGATGGAACGTGACACTCCTCCTTGACTTATTTCAAAACATGGGTGGGAATTCTTCTTTGTGTTGGAAATTACTTCTCTTTCTGGTGCGTGGGAAATTACTTCCACTAAAACCTACGTGGATTTCTTCTTTGTGCAACGTGGGCTTTCTTTGCAATGCGTTGAAAATTGATCCTTGGGCATGGAAACTTCTTTGGCGTGGGAATAATTTGTTATCTCCTTTTTTATTTGGACTTTGCCTCCTTTCCCACGTGAAGATTTTCCCTCTTGGCGTGAAAACTATTTTAGCTTTGGATTGTTATTTTTGGAAATGCGTGGGATTGTTTTTGGATTTTTCCTCAGCCTGCGTGGAAACTTCTTTTCTTGTCTTCTTCCCTAGTGGGAGGCATTTGATGGAGTTGGGTTGTGTTCTTGCTATGCATGGAGAATATACCTTCAACGTGGGCTCCTCTTCAACCTCCAAAGCATGTGGACTGCAAATTTTCAACAAAACCAGCATGGAAAACTCAAAACATTCTTTGTTTAAACCTGCCTGGACACTGTTGCATGCATTGAAGTTTCCTTATTCTTCCTGGAAAATGCGTGAATGAATGGCTTGGGACTGTCAAAACCAAGAGGATGTATTTCTTTAAACCAATGCGTGGAGAAATGCATTTGAAAACTATTCTCCTTCAAAACCTGTGATGAAAATGAATCTTTGGAAAAAATATTTCTCTGCAAACGTTCGGGAAATAAGGAAATAAGAAGTAAGAGGAAATTAGAAAGCTTCGCACGACTTCTTCCAACAAGTTTCACGGAGAAATGGTTATGGGAATTAAAGAAACTTCCTCATAATCGCTCTTTCTTCCCATTGAAATAACCAACTTCCCTTTCTTCGGGTAGTGGGCATTAATTGCCAGGGAAATATGGGAAAAACTCAATCATTTTTCTATGCTAATGGCAAAGCAGGTTGGAAATTCCCATTTATTTCCCCATGTGAGAAATTGGGAGATCTTTTGCCATTTTGCCATCCGGTTGGGTTGGCGAATCGGTGGAGAAATTCCAAGCGAGGAGAAAGAAGATTTTTCCAGGAAAGGGAAATCTTGGTGTGGAAAGCTAATTTGGCATTTCCGGCAATTGGAAGCGGAATTTTATTTTCCCCGAAATTAAAAAAACTTGTTGATTGATTTTTAATAAATATTGTATTAATATTTATTTAATTAAAACCCCAAAAATTAATAAAATTAATTTTATTAAATAAAAGGGTAATAAATTAATTAAATATTAATTAATAAATTATTTACGTGGTTTCATGACCTGGCGGGAGGAGTTTTCACTCAAAATGGACAAAACGAAAACCAAAACGATCATGAGAATAAGACGATCACGGCGAGGGTGATAAATCACGCAAAAGAACACTTGAATTTTTTAAAATTTTCACGTTTATTAATTTTGTGAAGTCAAAATTAGTGATAATAGGCATGATGTGCAAATTGATGTCCCTTTCATCCCTTTAGCTAAAGGGACATTAGGGACACAAATTGCGCCCAACCCTAACTTCAAAATTTTAAAAATTCTATCTCCTTTTCCGCTTCTTATTGCTTCTCCATTTGCAGAGAACACCAAATCCACCATTGTTATGTTTCTTAACCAGCTCCGTCATGGCCACAAAATCCTTCACTCCATGAAAATACATAGATTACAAAGAAAGGACTGATTCAAAGAATCGAATAAATGAAGAACGGAGAAGAAGAACAAAGAGATTTAGAAAACCCCATTGCAGTGAAACAAAGATTTTGATATATCTTGCAAACCAATGCACGAATTGAAGAACTATTTTTTGTTGCATTCTTCATTTTTAGAGGCCACAAAAACCTCAGAAATAGATCTCCCTTCCACATCATAGATTGTTCACAGTGAAGAAATCTCCCTCTTGGCACAACGAAGACAAAAGTTAGATTTCCGTCAAACCGGCAATGGTTTGAAGAGAAAATTTGTTGGTAAAATGAGGAAGAAAAACCCACATCAAAAACATAATTTTTATCTCAATCCAAGGCCAAAAATAAACCTACAATTTCAAGCTCCATTAATATTTACCACGTCGTAGAAGTTGTCGGTTATAAAATTTAAAATTTTAAAATCTCCTAAACCAGTGATCGGGTAAGCCTGAAATTTTAGGGGGATGATATTGGGCAAAAATCCATATTAGAAAACTGCATTCCACCATGATCTGACAACCAGAAGCACACTTACTAAAAATAGCAGACCTTCTACATGGGAGACTTTTATTTTGGGTAATTCACAAACTTAAGAAACTGCTGAAGGAAGTGGTGAACACAAAAGATACATCGCATGGAAAAAAATATTGAAATGGTCGTCTTGGTCAGAATTGACACTTACTAAAAATAGTAAGTGGTCTCACGAGCACCTGCTAAAAATAAAAAATTGGTCTAGAAGGTGAGGGGAACACAGGGAGAAGAAATAATTTGAATTTCCACATCCAGTCAAGGTTTGAAAGAGTCAAATTTTCACACTTACTAAAAATAGTAAGTTGTCTCCTGGCACTTACTAAAAATAGTAAGTCATTCTAGAGGGTGAATTTCACAAAAGGAGCATTCTGAGAGTTGAATATTCAGATTGGTAGTTGTAGTTGGAGTTCGAGAGAATAATTTTCACACTTACTAAAAATAGTAAGTTGCTCCATTCAAGAATAACAAGTGTTGAAGAACCATTCATAGTTTTTGGCAAGTATGTTCATCGGTACCTAATGCCTATACAGACAAATGTATCATTCCGTAGGACATATGTCGGCAGAATACGACAGTGTTGCAAAGGGTCATCATGAGAGGAGTTTCCATCCTTGGCTTCTTTGAAGTGGATCTCCATGAGAAACATCCATGGTCACCATTGGGATAACTCAATAATGTTTCTAAACACTCAGTTTGTAGTGTTTATAGGTCATCAAAAGGTAGTTTCTCATCAGAAGCAACTTGTCCACAACATGATTAAATTATTCGCAACAAGGAATTTAAGGGACGGAGAACAATTTAACATTGAGTGTAAGCATTGATTTTTTCGGGAGGTGAAGGATTTAGAGATTCAGGCGTTTCATCTCCTTGGAAGAACCAGAGGGCTTTATAGGAGGCAAAATCTTTCATCGTCAACATCATTCTTCCTTCTCCTTCTTTCTACCCCATCTCTCTCTCCTCCCCCAGTTTTATCTCTCTTATAAATGTTCTAATTTCATGTTGGGGTTGTACTTTTCCATAGGTCTTAAGGTTTCTAATGTAATAAGTCACCTTTATGTTATAAAAAGGGACTTAATGTTTTCTAAGAAGGTGAAAAGTCTTAAGTCACATCAAGGAATACGAAGAGTCACGGGGGGGAATATGAAGACTCCTTTTCTCTTCCTATAAATTTTAAATCCATTCCCATTTCAAAGGGTTGGTGATCAATTTTGTAAACTCAAGAGTGCATTGTACTTAGAGAGAACAAAGGAGATAACCATTTTTCTTCGATTTCCTCCACTCTAAAATTTCTTCCATTTCCATACTATGTACAACTTTTTGCTTGATCATCAATACAAGAAGGATTTTTTAGCCTTTTTTGATGAGGAGATTTTAGAAACTTTGAGGTCTCAATCTTAACTCATATTGTTGCTATTTAAAGAGTTGTTTCTTCTTAATTTTAATGCATGTGATGAAACTTCTAACTGATGTGTGCAAGACTCTAATTTTCTACTTGCAGCATTAGTTCCCCTACCTCATATTCTCACTCCCTTTCCCACTCTCTTGAAAAATTCCTCTCTAGCAAGAGATTGATATACTTTTCACAAGGTCAGTGGAGTGCCCTGTTGGATCCCCATCTGCAAGGCCAACCTGGATAAAACTCACCTTACTCATGCATGCATATACAGAAGCTACACTGTTTAAGTAGAGGGACTTAGATTCCTAGAGCGTTGGCAAGAAACCCACAAATTTTTCCCCTGAAAAATTTCTCACCAACAATCTGAGTAACATCCAACTCATTGTCCAAAACCCCAATCTGAGAAAATTACTCAAATGGTGTCCACCACAAAACTCTCTCGAATGGATATCCTATATGTGCACCACATAAAAAAACATAGAGTTAGCACATCATACATATACACACATACCCATTTGTAACATCAACACACATCAACTTGCATATTTACATCACTCTAGACTCAACTCAAACTCTTTGGACATGGGTTCCTAGAAGCAAGACTAGGGCACCCAGGAGCAAGACACCAGTACCCATGTCGGGGCGCTCTTGTCGTAAGGCCATCAACCCCTTTGCCGCTCTTGTCCAAACCCAAAACATCAAGAAATTCAAAAATACAAATTTTGCAAAAATCATTCAAAATGACTAATATCACCACATTTTTTGAAAAAAATCACACTTACCAACTTTGTCATCATATGTAACGCCATAGTCATCGCCACCATCTCGAATTGACTCGATCGCACTACTCTAACTTGCGGCATCCTCACACACTCAGAGCTCACTATCACACTCACAAAAAGATAAATGAGTTGCTTATTCACTTTTACACTACTATTTATAGTAACTTTCCATTATTCACTTTACTATGGTCATTTACCGTGTTCATTCTCTCAACTAATTCACATCGCATAGTTTTGATCATATCTTGAGCATACCTACTCCAATTTTTGTCTCGTTTATAGAATTCTCTTCAAAATTCTACCTACTACCATAACATACACATTTCACACACATTATATTCCTATTCACCATCATTTACACTCAATATACACAACCTTTTGTGATATCCATCCCATACTCATCATTACATCATTACACATTTACTTTTGGCTCAATGTTCATTCTCATCATCACTCCCCCTTTCGCCAAAAGGGGGACATATAATTGGGGTCATTCTATAATTCCCCTTACTCCATTATGCGAAAAAATCTATATTGCTAACACACCATTATCAAACATTTTCTCATACACTATACAACATGTCACATCACTTTTTAGAGATTCCCCTAATGATTGGACATGGGAGCAACACACGTAAAATCTCTCCATGACTAATCAACCAATCAAAAAAATCACACACATTCAACTCACGACAATAAAAAATTCACCAACACATTCATCAAATCGACACAACACAATGTATGTATCCTCTCAGATGACCTAACTTGGGAGTTATATCACCATGTTCCCAGATGACCTAACATGGGAAATTACTTTACAGCTTTACAATCGCTTCTAGATGACCTAACATGGAAGAAATACATTTTGACAATAAAATTTCAATCATATCAACCAATTGACATGAACACAACACATTTATCCTCCCAGATGACCTAACTTGGGAGTTACATCACCACTTTCCCAAATGACCTAACATGGGAAGTTATTCTACATTTCACGATTGCTTCTAGATGACCTAACATGGAAGCCACCACACACACATTGCAGCAACATTCATGGAATGGGGGAAATGAGACGTCATTACCTTTCCTATACTACTCTTATCTAGGTTATAACGTTTAATCAAAAATCGGATACAAAATCAACAAAAATTGATCTCGTGTTTATATGCAATTTGTTAGATCTTTTGAGGATGTGGTTAAAGTTGGAGAGACAATAGACTTCTCTCCCTACACTCTTCCTCTAGTGGTATGACGCGCAAATCCTCATTATTTCACATATACATATGCATAATCGGGTTAGGAATTGATCACTCCCTTCCCCATCATATCTCCATCAACAAAAATGAAATCTCCAATCATTCAACACCACAATCATAAATCTCACTTAACGCTCCTCATAATTGTCCCACGTCCCTTACCATGCCGCATGGATCAACAAGTTGATCCATGGTTCATCGTATATATGTTCTCACTCCTAAGCATGTACTACTATTACACACTCTTTGCATACTTTAGCGGCATGGGCTTCTCTAGACTTCTCAGGTATGTATCTCTATCTACTTTATGTTATTGAGATTTCGCTCACCAACATAAAGTGGGGGCAAATATAGACACAAAATCATGCACTTACTACTATTATTATACCGTCAAGTATGTTGTTTTATATATGGATCTTATGTAATAAAAGTACTCACTGATGACCCATTCCATAGTCCATTCATTTTTCTTGTTGACCTTTATTGTTGTTTGTCTTGCATGTTGGTCACTCATACACACAGTTCTAGTTAGGTCTCAGTGATCCCTGTCTATCAATTATCACTCATTTGTCATCACTTGTCTCTAGACACTAGCACCCAGTGCAGACAGTAGCATCAGTGCTCCTATCCATCCTAGGTGCCCCTGTCCTCTTTATGTTTGATCTTATTTTTGACATTTGAGGTCAGTATTTTCAATTTTTTTCCTCTCATCTCCCAAGGTACTAGTCGACATGTTGGGTCATTAGTGTTGAAATTCAAACAAGAGATCCATATATAAACACAACATACATACCATTATATGGGTGGACTATTCTTATCAAGGGATATTTATCTACATAGAGCAAGGGACTGTATTTGGGCCATTACTCTGCATACACACTACATAGGAAGGGGAGTTCATTATATTCCATCCACACATTTGCATTTTTATCTAGCTATTGACCATTATCTTGGTGTCATTGCTTTTGCCGAGGAAACCTAGGAGCACTATTACACACACAAGAACACAAAACTACATTAGGTCTGAGATGTAGTGCAATGCTCAGTTGTAAGTCCACCATTGTGGCAGCTGAGGATAGTCGACCCCTCATTTTACATCTTTCCTTTTTAGGATTTGATGTCTATTTGAGGGTTTTGTGGGTATTTTCTGCATTGTAGATTTTCAAGTACCTCAACAATCCAAGTGCGACATACATGCGACAAAAGGTGAACAAGTGTAAAACCCTCATGGCCGTATCAGGAATTAGGTTATGACCTTTTTGCGAGCTAGGGTGCTGAGAAACAAGACCAAGGCACCCATGGGCTCCCCCCTCCCTCTTTAGGTGCCTCAAACTAGTTAGTTCCACCTCTATTTCATTTTTGTACCTATTTGCAACAATCTATTTTCCTATTTCATCATTTTGATCAGTCCTAGAGCCACTACAAGGTAAGCAATATCAAGGTTAGTACTTTATCCTTCTCATTTCCTTTAATCTATAAAATCAAATAAATTGTTTAACATTCATATTTTACTACATAAAATTTATTTCATAGTTATGCAGTTAGATTCATATAAAATAATAAGATTTTATTAAATCAATCACCCATACTTCACTCTTCGTGCTTCACGATACATCTTTCTAACATCTACTCTCATACAACACATTCATTTCCCAATGACACACTCTTGTTCTATGGTTCATTCTTGACTATTGAGGGGGCATTTCTAAATGAACCTCATCTCATAAACATCTCATGGGGCCAATATTTCTCATATCATCTTCACACCTTGTATATCACACCATCACACTCATACAACATTTTCATATCTTGGTTGCATTTACTCTTGTTAACTCATACTACTTACATGTTATAATTTTCTTACTATGTTAGTTCAATACTCAACATGGCATTATATTTTTATATATACATATGCGCGTTCACTTGGTCTCTAGAAGTGAATGCATATCTCTTAAAGCTATTTACATGATACATGATGCATGATGCTCGACGTTGAATCCTTTGTCAATCCCACCGAGGCTCCAAGGCGGCATCTACTTTTTCTATTTTCATACTTCATGTATCACATGTTGTATTGTTACAATCTTTACTATCTCTTGGAACTATTACTCTACCTTTAGTTTATTTATACATGCTTTGAGATACTACTTATCATTTTAACATGTTAACGAGTGATTAACGTGTAGCATTTGCTTTGCAAGACTATATACAACCATGGTTATATGTCACTCTTTGCTTTATCTTGTTTATTATTATTTGTGGCTTATGCCCTATGTCTTATTTGATCATTGTATGCCTTTGGCCACTTCGGCTCTAATTATTTGTGAAATTGTGAGCGATGTCCCATGTTTGAAACCCACTTTTTGTGGTTTATCTTGTCTTCACACTTGTTTGCTACATTGTCTTCAATTGCATGCTATCTTTTATACTAACACTTTTTACTAGCCTATATTTTTGCACGTGCCTTGGTTTCTACCATGTACATCCCCTATCCCCTACATGTATCATTTATCATATATGCATATCAATCTCTAGTCCACTCCTTTGGGCCGCATTCTCCTACTATCATTACATGCACCCCAAATGAGAGGGGAATCTATTGGGTGAACAAATCACCCCTACAATATCTCAAAGCTACAAATTAGCACAACACAATACATAATTAACATAGAAATGTAGTCATATAATGGTGCGGAAATAGACTTGGATGTCACACATAGAGAAGACGCTAGTACCTAGACACAGGCGGTAGCGGTGGGTACACGTGTCCTCCCAGGTACTAATGTCCTAGGGGTAGAAAAAATCATTGTCTCATATCAAACAGTTTACAATAGTCTTCATATTAGTTCTCAAAGAGCATGCACTTACCTCCTATCACAAAATGCATTTTATCGGTTATAATCGAATAATTGGGACAAATGGAATAAATTAGGACGTACCATCTGTAGTGGTGTTTATTAGGTAGATTCATGGAATGAGATTAAAATTATGCCTCTCTCCCCAACACTCTTCGCTCTTGGCATGAGATCACCCAAAAACTCATACTCAGCGTGAGATCACCCAAAACTCACTCTTGGCATGAGATTGCTCGAAAAACTCACTATTGGTGTGAGATCACCCAAAAACCTCACAATCATCATTCAAAATTAGCAACTTCAAGCAACATGACAAATTTATATCTCATACTCTCTTACATAATAGGTGCACACTCTCCTTTTACACAATATTTACATACTTCAACATATACATTGATCCTTTTACATATTTTTCTTTGATCTTTCATAAATATAACTTTGACTACTCTTTTGCTCTTATTTTACTGGGTTCGTCCTTATATGCAACAAGAATATGCTTACACAAGCTACTGTGACACTTCAACATATGCGCTTCACCCCTAGGGTCTATTTCCCTTTCTTAATCTCCATACTTCACATTGAAATCACTCCATACTTCATTTGTCCACTCAAAGCATGTTATCGAAAACACTCTTCTCTACAAGATCACGGGGTACACATCTCATATCTATATCTACTTTATGTTATCTAGTATTCACTCAACAACATAAAGTGGTGGAAAATGTAGACACAAAATCATGCACTTGGGTACATTTATAGGTCCTAAAGCATACTAATGTATACATGATTCCTAAGCAAGAAAACTAGTGGTTGACAACTCTTTTTGGCCTCTTTGTTTTATCTTTTGTACTCTTTTTGGTCTTACACACCTTACAAGCATCTATTTCCCTTTCTTAATCTCCATACTTCACATTCGAATCACTCCATACTTCATTTGTCCACTCGGCATGTTATCGACAACACTCTTCTCTACAAGATCATAGGGTACACATCTTATATCTACTTTATGTTATCGAGTATTCACTCAACAACATAAAGAGGTGGAAAATGTAGACACAAAATCATGCACTTGGGTACATTTTTAGGTCCTAAAGCATACTAATGAATACATAATTCCCAAGCAAGAAAACTAGTGGTTAACAACTCTTTTTGGCCTCTTTGTTTTATCTTTTGTACTCTTTTTTGGTCTTACACACCTTACAATACTGTTGGAACTTAACCGATTTATATTTTATGGCCTCAAACACTAGTACCCAACCAAGACATTAGTGCCTAGGTGTTCCAATCCCTCCTAGGCTCTCCTGACCTCTCTCCCCTTTACTCACTCTTTTTGGGTCTCTTTTATCTTTTAGGCATCTTTTTCACTTATGGGTTGGCCTTTTAGTTGTTAATTACAAAATTCAAACAAGGGAATCATATATATACTTATTTACTTAAAAATAAGGACCAAACACTAACATTACTTATTATCACCTAAGCTTGCATCCAAAGGCACGTAGATCATTACAAAACATCCATTCAAGGGACAAGGATTGCATCACTTCTACACACTCGCGAGAACATGGGAGGGGAATTCTATTTTATTCCATTGCACACATTTGCATCATTAGAGAATTTTAGAACTTTCTCGTTATCTTAGTGTAACTTGCACAAGGGCATCCCAGGGAATCAATACACACACTTTCACACAGAACTACATGGATTTTGAGATGTAGTGTAACGCCTAGTCATGAGTTTACTCTTTGGGTAATGTTGGGGTAAGTATGACTCCACATTCTACATATTTTTATTATATTTGATGTGGTTTGTGGACATGTATAGGTAACACTTTGTTTTTTCAGGTTACAAGTACATTCGGCGATCAAGGAGCGAATCTAAAGCAAGCAACAAAACAGGATCAATAATGAACCTCTTCTGGCACATAAGATATCAAAACCTAAGCATTTTCTTGGCTATCGATTGCGTATCTAGTCACCAAAGTGCCCATGCACTCATGTCATCTGTGGGCACTCTTGCCCTTCACCATTATGAGTTCTAGAACCTCCGAGAAGATTTGACGACACTGCATACAATTAGTTTCAGCTATTCACATGCCCATATCATTTCCAGCTTTTTTTGGAAATCGGCTAAGTCCTCATATCTCCCTCTCTTGCTAAATATTTCACATTTTACATGATTTTGCTCATGTCTTCTGTACACTAGCATTTATATCACATATTACAATAGTTATTATATAATGTAGCCAAATTAGAACAAACTTGATATACTGCAAATAATATGAACTCCAAAAGAAAATAGATCTTCTTATTTGTTATCAAATAATGAATTCTGATGTTTCCCAAATAGGAAAACAACTCCTAACTCAAGTTTCCAAGCAAACTCTAACTAACTTAACTAAATCTACTCTGGGTGGCGGAAATTACTATTTTTAGCAGTTTACTAGAACACGTTATTCTTAGTAAGTTCGCATTCTTATTATAATAGCACGAAAATTTCCACACATCTTCTAAATTCCAAAATTAGAGAAATTTCCAACTTTCTAACTCATAATGCAACTAATAGACTAAAATTAACTAATGCCCAAAAATAGGAAAAAACTGAACTACAACTTAAATCCTAATTTTCGGCCTCAAGATGGCGGATTTAGGGCCCAAAAATGTGCCCAAACTTCCCCAATCAATAGGTCCAATTTCTAATGTGTTCCTCTCATCGAAACATGTGGTTTCAAAAAAACAGACTCAAACGGACACCCAAAGCTCAAGTTATGACCTTGTCAAGTTCTGTTAAGTTTGATGCATCACTATACAATTAGATTTAATTCAATTTATATTAAGTCAAAAGGAGTAGAATATCATATTACCTTTATGAGTTTTCCTCGAAATATCACGAGATGAAGATGTACCAAATTAAGAAACAAGCTTATGTGGTGGTCGGTGGTAAAACATTTGGGTATTATATCCTGAATTCTCATACCTTGTTTCTTGTTCCTGACACGGTGGTGAAGTCCATTATAACTCAACAAGAGTTAGATAGTTAAAGGGGCAACTAGATTTCCAAGGTGCAGGAATAGGATCTGGAAATTAAACCTACCAAGATTGTGTGTGGGAGAGGTTTGTGCCATCTTATTGTTGAAAACAACCCTGAGGAAGAAGTTAATGGCATTGATGACAGTAATGAAGAAATGCCTATGGTTCTGTTTATAAACACAACATATGAGTGGTATTCATATATCACATTCTTTTTTAATTATGGAGAATGTCCTAAACATCTAATCCATAAAGAAAAGTGAATGGTCAAGCCGAGGTCACTAATGTGCTCTAGGACAATGGCTTGTACAAGAGAGGAATTGATGGAGTTTTTCTTCGCTATGTAGACAAAAATCAACAGAGTAAACTTCTAGAGGCATATCATAACTTAGCATGTGGAGGAAATTTTTCAGCATCTGTCACAACTCACCTTGATTCTATGGGCAATATACTATTGGCCCACTTTGTTTTAAGATGCATCAATGTGGGTGGTAAAGTGCGAGGCCTGTCAACAATTTGTTGGTTGTCCAAAATTAACAACGCTTCCTCTAATGCCAATGGTAATTGATGAGCCCTTTCGGGCGATGAGGAATTGACGTTATTGGAGATTTTAATCCTTTCTCGATTCTAGACATAGTCATGTCCCCAATGTGGTGATATTTCACTAAGTGGGTGGAAGCCATTCCAGTGAAACATGTTACCTCCAAAGTTGTTTTTAACTTCATCAAGGAGAATATAATAGTAAGATTCGACATTTCTCATAAGATTGTGGTTGATAACGCTTCCAATTTTTCATCTTATGAACTCATTGAATTTTTATATGGATATGGAATTACTTTGGATCATGCCTTAGATTATTACCCTCGAGGAAAGGTCGGGTGAAATCTAGTAATAAGAACTTGTTGACTATAATTAGGAAGCTAGTTGATGAAAATTAGTAGACATGGCACAAAGCATTGTATCAATGCACTCTAGGCTGATCCTATCAACTCTAAGAAAGTTATTAGCATGTCCCTTTTTGGTTCTATATGACATTGATGTTGAGATTCCTATCTTTGTAGAGTTGTCAACTTTGAAGTTGGCTAGGAAAATTGAGGATGATACCTTTCAAGACTCTATAGAGAAAAGAATCATGTACTTAACTTGAAGCTGAAAGAAGAAAGGTATAAGATGGTTGATAGGATTATGGAACACTAGAGCAACGTCAAGAAGGTTTTCAATAAGAAATTTAAACATTGATATTTCCAGGTTGGTGACCTAGTCCTGTTGTGGGATAAAAGAAGAGAGCTAAAGGAATGCATGAAAATTTTGATTCCTTGTGGAGAGTTCCTTTCAAGATTCACCAGTTGTGTAGGGAAAATAGATTCTACTTGTCGTATCTCGATGGAACTCAACTCCGCTACCTCACAGTGGATGACATCTTAAGTTGTTTACGGCGACAAAGAGAGCAATTTTTCTCACCTATATCATAATTTCCCTTTCAGTTGTGTGTTTCCCTTTTTTTCATGTGCTTGCTTTCGGTATTTTACTTTTTGATTTTTTTTGTGTTTACTTTTGGTTATTTCTATTTTCGTTTCACTTATGTTTTACTCCTTGGCCCAATGGATTGATACTTTTGAGATTTGGGGTTTCTCTTCCTTTGAGTTATCAAAGAAAGTCCCCAATCGAAGTCTGTTGTTATCCCATTTTGATTTCATCGATAAAATGGAGATAACCAATCAAATTTTCATGTTGATGGACCTGTTAAAATCCATTTTGATTCTATGTGTTGCCTTTTGCATGCCTTTTGTCGGATTTATGGGTTTCCATGCATTTTGCATGATATTTGCAAGATGTTTTCCACCCCCAAAAACTTGACACATTGTAGCCTTTCGGGTTTCGGGTTCCAATTGCTTCAGAATATCTTATTTGGAAAACACATGCACCATGTCAAGTGTTTCGAACCCAAACACCTTGAGATGATGTAGTGTGTCAAGCTATTGGGTTTTTGGACATCATAACATGGTAATAAATTTACATGTCACATGTTGAACCCGACTCTCTTTCGGTCTTCTTTGTATCGTTTATAGGACTCGATTACACATTTGCATGACATGTCTCGTACGGTCAAACTTCCTTTGATTCAACGTAATAAATGCCATGGTGGAGTTGGTGGCCCACATGTGTTGTCTTACATGTAATTAATGCTATTTCATTTATAAATAAACAAGTTTTCCACGTCATTTATACCTTGTACTTCCTCTAAAATTTGGATTTTGCACTCACGCAAACTTCAATTGGTGTTTTCTTGGTATTTTCAGTCAATTTTCTTGGATTTCAAATTCAAGTTCTCCTTTTGGTAAGTTTTTTCTTCTTGTTGATTCACATTTTAATTTTGGGAGGTTTTTAATCTTATTTTTATTTGTTATTAGATAGGGTAAAAACATGGATCAATTTTTATCTTGTTTTTATTGATTAGGGACTCTCTCTCTCTCTCTCTCTCTCTCTCTCTCTCTCTCTCTCTAGACACCAAATTCGTGTCTCACGACCCTCGTGACCCGCATCCCATTTCGCAACCTAACCTCATTACCTAAACTTTACGCAATTATTTATTAATTACCTTGTAATTGATAAATCCACATCACCTCACCCGCCACCTCACTTCGCCACCTCATCATGACCAGCCCTAACCCTAAACTAACCTAATTAAGACCCATGACTTGGTCAGACTCACATCCATAACTAATGCCTCCTTACTCGCACCAAAAGCCAACCTTCTAGCCACTTGACCAAGCCCGCAACCTGATCTCTCGGGGAGAAAAACGGGGAAGGCGGGCTATTTTACTAAAAATAGCCTACTTTTTCCTTACCGATGCGGTTCCTACTCGATCAGTCTTCTACATGTAATCGCTACTTCGGTTCCTCGTAAATGGCCTTCCCAAACCAAAACAACGGATCGGAATTTCATTTTGGAGATCGATCGAAGGATTTTGAATCAAAGGAGAGTCCAAAGCGATTAGCAGAGTCGTAACTTCACTTGACCAAGCGAGAGACGGGTGAAGAAACCAAGAGTTGGCGTCACCAAGGAGATCAACTCGCATCTTCGCCAAAACTTGAAGAAGTTACATCTTACATGTCCTCCATTATAACATTTCTATGCTTTTGAATTACTGAATCCTCCCAAATCTGTTCTCGAATCCATTATCCAACGTACTCATTGCCTCTAACTATCATTCCTTAGCTTCTAACCATCCCATTTCCCAATACTATCCAAAAATCAGCCATTACAAACTCCACAACCAGCCGAGAAGATCCTAGAACCAACCTAAGATCGGTTATCGGATTAACTCGCCATCGGTTATAGTGTAACCAGCATCGGTTCCTTTGATCAAAACCAGAAAAACGGACCTTTCCCTACCCGCAGAGTTTGACCTAAGCAATTTGATTGATATTTTACGGTATTTTGTGTTAATTCATATCGGGCAGGGGAACTCGACCACCTTCGAAAGGAAGTTTCATACTTCTGGGCCCAAGCGGTTCCTCATATATTATCTAATCAAAATCTTGTGGTCTTGTGTTCTTATTTGCGCAGTAGTCCTTCCAAGACAAAAAGGAGTTCTTCGCATCATTTGATCTTTCTCTACGGACGCGCACATCATCTCGACATTCTACGGTATTCCTCCTAACCCTAACCTTATCTCTGTTTCTATAAGGAGGCGAAGCATTTCCGTAAACATTTTGTGACACCTTAGTGGGACCCATTTTGGGTTTTCTTTATTTCTTGCTTGCTTTTATTATAGGGAGCATACTTGCCGTTTTTCTTCTTAGAGATATTCACAGGTATTTTATTATTCGGTAAAAGAACTTGCTTTGTTTTTGCATCTTGCATTAGTAAAAGTCATCTCTTTTGCTTCATCGAATATCACTTTGATTTGGGTTTTAAAACACATGCATTGCATTCTGCCTGTTGTTTTTCAATTCTAGTGAACATAGATTAAGTAACGAGTCAGGTCGCATACGTGGGGTGATATCCACGGTATTGACAGGAAATTAACCTTAGTTTCACCGCACAACACATACCGAATCACTTCACAATTAACACAACACTCAAACATCCCCCTTTTTCCATGGTATTCCTCCGCCCGATTGAGGTAACCTTATAAGCCAAAACAACTTGACATTTCCCTAAGTCTCTTGTTTAGGATTCGACATCATTCTACGTCTTAAGGCATAAGCCCACAATAATTAAAATTAACCCTAAGGTTAATCTCTCGCATTTGCGTGTGCATCTGCTTGTTTCTTTTGTTCTTTTTCTCGTCATACTTTGTCTTTTGTGATCAATAAGTTGATAAAACTACTCAACGTTGCTAAAAATCAAATTAGCTTTGACCCCTTTGTATCTTCTTATCCTAGATTTTTGACACCGCATCGGTTAAGGGACCGACGATCGTTTCCCCCTGGGGTGACCGACACCGGTTAGTAAACCGATATCGATTCTTCGCTCTCTTCTCGGCCCACGACAAACCAAAGAACTTGCCAAATTCACCATTCTCGAGGTTGTTTTTGTTCTTGATAGATTGAAACTTTCCGTGTGTTTCGTCATGGTTGTCATCACTCGAAAGCAAGCCGCTTTATGGTTTCACACGCTTGCTCTGTTTCTTTGCTGAATCACCCCTTCACATTCTATAGAAACCCTACTGGACACCGGTGAGATCCCCAAATTCCCTGTAGAGACAAGGACTTTGCCAAATTTTACGGATGCTAATCCTAGCCGCACATGTTGTCTGCATACTATTTGTCTCATACCCCGACCGTACGCTGATGGTGACTCCTTATGGGCATGCCTATTAGTATAGCTGCCATTTAGCTCCTACTCCTCCCGATAACAATACCTGCGCTTCTGTATCACTAGCCCCGTCTCCCAATCCGACGGCGCAGGTTCATACGATCCCGATTAGCTTTCCTTTTGTTAATCTTGGACCCCACGTATCGCTACCACCAACCGCCCTATCTCATCTCTCTTTCGAGACCACTCCATTCATGACTTACTCTCTGCCACCTATTCAAACGAGCTTTCCTTCTCAAGCTCCGCCTACCTTTTCATTCCCATATACGTATCAAAGTGACCTCAACACCTTATATGGGACACCCCTATTACGTGGCACCATCATCTCATCCAAACCACGATTTCATCAAGCAAATGATGGACAAATGCAAAACACGGAGGCTTCAAGTTTCGGAGAAGTCAGTGGCGCCTTGACATACGAGCAAGTTTGCCAGAGCCCATTCACCCTTCTCGTCTCCCCTTCATTCATATCCGCCTCAATGGGAGTTGCGAAAGTTTACTCGTTTTAAGTAAAGAGGATCCTCAACAACACTTACGATCATTTAGACATGCTTGTTATTTGATTACCCATGATGATGCCTTGTTACTCCGCACCTTTCCCATGTCCTTATCGTGGCACTGCCTTGGAGTGGTGAGTGCTTTAACCAAAGACTCAATCTTCTCTTTTAACCAACTAGCTCCAATCTTTCTTGGATCATTTCTCCATTAACATTGCCAAGAAAGTATCTATCACCGACTCTATGCCATCCGACAATTCAAGACGAATCTATCGCAGATTTCGTTGGACGATGGCGGGCCTTATCAACCAACTTACGTATGCCTTGCCTCAAACCGAACTTATCGAACTCTTTACGCGGGCCTGCGCTAAGCACATCTCCCTGCCCTCCAAATTCAAACTTTCCGTACATTCGACGAGGCCTTTACTATGGCTCGAAAATTAGAAATTCGAGCCTTAGAGGAAGAGAAAGTGCGGTTCGCAAGCTATGCAAGAACTCCACTTTCCGAACTCCCTGATTCTACCAATAAACCAAATACCACCACTCCTCATGGCGTCAACCTCTTCTAAATCAAAGGAGTTGTCCCACGCGGTGATGGTCAAATCCCAATCACCGTCCAATACTCCACCAAAAACCACCTATAAATACAAAGCCGAGCCACTCAATTACACTCCCTTGGGAGAAACTTATGGCGTCATCTAGAGAAATTGCTCAAAGGCTCGGGGCTATCACCTTGCCCTTCTGTAAACCTCACCCGGGTTTGACTCCACCCGCGCAATACCTTCTGCAGTACAAGAAAATGACTTTGTAACTTTCGCGCAAAAGGACATAGTCATGAAAGCTGCAAGATGTTGAAAAACATAGTCATGCAGAAATGGTTGATTTGTGCGAGGGGATATAACACTCGATAATCCTAACGCCCCCTGCTTAACCGAAATCTGAAAATTTTCAACAAGCCATTCCCGAATCACTCGTCCAATGACAACGTAAACCAAGATATCTTAGCCGAGGAGAGTGTTCATGAGATCCATGCGGTCTTCGATTCTCAACCAAAAGCCTCTATCGAGAAAATTTTGAATCAAGCCTCTTCACTAACACAGAGCCGAACCTCCTTTACCACCATCAAGCCAAAGCGAAATCGTTCCTTTACTCATAGGAGAGTTAACTCGCCCAGCTTCCTTCCCATCAATAGAGTCTTCTTACACCACATCCCTACAAGAGCGTGGAGCGGATGCAATATCTAATTTATCTATTTCCCAAACGTCCCTTCTACCACTTCAAGCTACACAAGAGGAAGGCTCACCACTCCTTTTTGACATCCTTAGGCATGGAAATCTCTTACACTAACATCACCACATTCTTTTAACATGACGGATCTCCTCGAACACGCCCTCCACCTATTAGTCCCTCATCGCCTAAATCTTTTCAACGACTGTAGGTTGACCTCCTAACATCTATTGATACAATGCCTCATCTCTGTCTCCCGTGTCACACCCGCAATGGATGGTTTGGAATTACAACTCACTTTTCCTCTCGTACCAAAATTACAAATCACACTTTGAGATGTCATTCCACGAGAAGATGAGCGAAGGCCTATGGGAACGCTTTTGAGTACTCTGTTTCTACTCAAATGCAAATGACCTGATCCCGATGTCTCCACCATCTACCCGAAGTGCTTACGAAGCTTAAAATGCCTTTTGTTCTCATAGCCTCTCACCCCCTCACCTCTACCAAATGCCCCGTCCACTTCTATCAACTTAACCAGATCTTCCCTCACGCTTGGGACCTCACCAATGCCCGGTCTAACACACTTCCGCTTTGAGCGACTCGATCTTTCCAGAAATAAATCTGCCCGCACCTAGGACACGTAATGCAATCCAGGGCCTCTATCACAATTAAAACCCTCATCGTCACACCCACCTTCCATATTGGGACCTCATCCCTCCACATTACACCAATATATCATACCTCCGTTGTTTTTCTTAAGAAAACAACCTACGCCTTCTACACCTATACAAAGATCAAAGGATATCACAACATCGTTACCCCGCGTATCAAGGCCTACCTATCAACCCTAAACCAATCCCATCATCAAAGGATTTATTTTACTGTCACTCCCCTTTCTCCGTGGTTGTCCCCGCCACTACCGCCATCTGTAGCCTCATCATCTAACCAATTGAGCGTAACTTACTGTGTCGAGAAACCACGTTTAGTGAAAAACATGTGTCGACACCCCTCTGGCTTAAACCACCACCCATACGAACTAAACACGCTCAAACATTACCACAACCCACACAATCAATACCCTCGTCTTCTTCTCGATTTTGACCCTCCAAAGGATCTTACGCCAAAATCCTTCATGCATGTTGGTGGAGAATGCGACCATCTCCCTACCTCCACTTAGACCTTATGACCCGTCTAAGCCCCGACCGTGGATTATGATGAGTCTAAAATCTGCGCCTATCACCACACACTGGACATGATGTGGAAGGATCAAAGCTCTAAAAACCATCCTTCGACAGTCCTAACCTCTTCTGGGATAGAAAGATTAAGAAAAACAACTTACGAAGGGAGAGACCTCTAGCGTCAATTCCCTCTACTATACCATCTCGTCCCCGCCTCACCAAGATCTATCATTATTACTGACCCCACCTCTTGAAGACCATGAATTATCCCAACCATCTTCTTCATCTCGGATCTACAAGATTAATATGATTAGGTGTCATACTGAGACAGGAAAAACAATGGGAAAGCGAAAGAAAACACACTGCGGCATCTCTTTCTCCTTCAACCATCCGATTACACCACCACCTAAAGTGGTTATTCGTGGACCCGCCTATCCCGTCTCTAATGGAGTTGCCCACCGAACCATGATCAAGCAATACTTCATCAATCGCCGTGTAAAAATGACACTATATGATCTCATTGGACTTCTCGAATCTCATCGACAAGCTCTCGTTGAGATCCTTGAGGGATAGAGGTTTTACCAACGAAACCCCGCCACCGTTTGCCTCCATTCTAACACCCAATCACGTTGCCTCTCTCACCAAACAACCCATCTCCCCACCACTTCGTCTCAAAACAACAAGCCGTTGCGGTTGGTTTCTCGGAAGATGAAATTATCGACTTTAGTGCGAGAAGACCACGACCACATGCCCTTTTCATTTCCGCTACGTCCGAGACATTCGAGTACGTCGGGTTATGATTGGACGGGGGTATTAGCCTAAACATCATCTCTTCAAAAGCCTTCCAACAAATGAACATCCCTTCAGTTGCATGTGTGCCAACCCCATCATGTTGCGATCATTCAATGACGCTATTACTTCTACCTTAGGCACCGTGATCCTCAACATTCGCGTAGGCCCACGTACTTTGCCCGAACTCTTCTATGTCCTTGGAAGGAGAGTTCCGATATAATATATTAGCCTTGGGTCGCCCTTGGATCCGGCCATGGGATGCGTTCCTCAACATTACATCGATGTATAAAATTTGAGTACGGGAAGTCCTGCTGTAGTAAAAGCTGATCCTCCCCTTCAAAACTTGCGATATGTTATACACGCCTAAACGATGTGCTTATACCAATTAAAGACACCCATACATTCAACCCATGACCATCCTCTTCAAATGTACCTCAACCATCACCTCAAGCCGCACTACATGCCTTTCAACTGATGAAACCACCATTGCCTGCACAAACCACTTCTTCCCGCGCCTAACATCCCAACCTCAGGACCCCTTAGTAGATGTTTTTCTTCGCCTCACATGTTGGGGAGTACCGCCTATATAGCGTTAGTTCCTTCCCTACCCCGGAGTACGGACAATTACATGCGCATCCCACCTACGACTGTCGTGTGGGGGAGGTAATCTCTGCACGGACCACCCCATTTATCAAGCCGCACTAACCTAACGTGTGGGGTGTTGACGCATCCTCCATTACCCCGAACCTTCTCTTGGTGTGGTTCCCTTCCAATCCGATTTTCAATACTACAAATCGTCGTTTACCCCTCACCTTCTTTGACTGCTCGGCGCGTGAAAGGCTTTGGTTTTGGCAGCTTTACGGCAAGGCCGACATACGCTCATTCCCGTGATCACACGCATGAGCATAATGATCGCGCGTGGTCTCGGTTTTCCGAAAAACACCTACACAAGAGACACCTCCTGTCATTTGTATCTTGGAAGAGGAAGACGTTGCCCTACCAAACATCATCACCCCACTTTGCCATCATCTCCCTGACATGAATCGATGGACCCTGAATCTATCCCTCTTAACTTTTTTTTCATAAATGCTATCTTCATAGGTCCTCTCACTTATCAACGCGATAATGAGGACCCATCTTCTCTTCCCTTCGTATCAGGACATGATCGAAGAGGATTCGCTTTGATTAATGTTGTTGAATGCCGGGATGACGACTCCATCCTCACTTACTCCAGGCGCGGATGATTCTTATATTCAACGTGCCTTACCATCTGGAAACCCAAACTATGCTAAGCGAATCTACTATAGAAATCAACATCCACACGGAGGAAGATCCTCACATAGTGAAGATTGGACAATCCTTAACACATCGAACAAGCCGCCTTTACTACCTTTCTCCGTGTTTCGCAACCAAGCTTTCGCGATGGTCCTACGCGACACGCCAGAATTGATCCTACCATCGTTGGTCCATAACATCACCCTAAACCCCGATTCCAAACAGAATTCAACTAAACAAAAATTGAGAAAAAAATGCATCCACGCATTGCTCTCTTGGTCAAAGAGGAACTCCAACGACTCCTTTCTGTTTCCTTCATTCTTTATTATTTATCCTCAATGGATTTCAACATCGTACTCATACTTAAAGCGGACTTCGGGACTTCGGATATGCACAGTTTAGGGATCTTAACCTCGCTTGCCCTAAGGATGACTTCCCCTCCCAAAGTATTGATCGACTTGTTGATCTCCTTGCTGGTCATGAAATGCTTTTCTCATGGATGGCTTTTCGGGATACTGACCAAATTTTGGTTGCCCCTCGCCGATCAACACAAGCATCGCCTTCATAACTCCTTGGGAACCTTTTGTTATCGTGTCATGCCATTTGGCCTTAAGAATGCTGGTGATTTACTATCAGTGAGGCTATGACCTACATTTTTCATGACATTATGCACACTATCCTTGAAGACTATGTCGAACGATCTTCTGGCGAAAGTCTAAACATCGTAGTGAACATCTCGATGTTTTAACCATTATTTTGATGATCTTTGTTACAATATTATGTCCGCCTTCAAGAAGAAATGTGTTTTGGTGTTCTCTCGGGAAAACTTCTTGGCTTTATCGTCTCTTTGCGTGGCATTGAGGGTCGATCCATCTAAAGTAAAAGCTATCTAGAAATGCCCCCACCAAAATCTCAAACAATTGCGTAGTTTACAAGGTAAGCTCGATCTATCCGACGTTTCATCTCCCGACTCTCGGATCGGTGTCAACCTTTCCATCACCTCCTTAAAAAGGATATTGCATTCGATGGAGCGAAGAATGTCACCAAGCCTTGAAGCTCTCAAATCTTATCTCTTCTGACCACCGTGCTTATCCCACCCAAAATGACCGCCCTTTCTACCTTTACCTTCAGCCACCGAGCCACGGCCGTAGGAGCCATGCTTGCGCATCGTGACTCGAGAATCACGAACAAGCCGTTTATTATATAAGTCGTACTTTGGTGGACTATGAGACTAGGTACACACATGTAGAAAAATTGTGCCTTGCCCTATCATTCGTTTGCCACCAAACTCAGACACTACCTTCTAAATCACAAGACTTTCGTCATCACCAATCGACTCCCATCCATTCGTATGTACGCCAAAGCCTCATCCGAACCAGCGCATTGCTAGATGGCTCATGCTTCTCGCCGAACCTCGATCTTGAGTTTATCCACGAGAAATCAATCAAAGGACAAACCATCGCATGGAATGACCAACGGCTGGGCGGCTCCTCTTATCGGGGAGCAGATTTACCAATTTCACATTTCCCGGCGAACTCATCGCTACTCTTTCCCTCACTGGAGGAGTGGGTACCTTGATGACCTCTTCTTCGATGGATCTAAATGCCCCGTTGCAATGAGAGGAGGCGGTGTTCTCATTCCTCTCAACGCTGAGACCTATGCCTCTTTCATTCCGACTTGATTTCCCTTGCACTAATAATACGGCGGAATACGAGGCCCTTGTTCTGGGTCTCAGGGTTGCGTTACACTTAGGTATCGAATCTATCAGACATTTTTGGCGACTCTCAATTGGTAGTCGATCAGAGTTATGGGCGTCTACCAATGCTGAAAACGAGGAACTTCAAAAATACAAACACTATGTGGATTCACTTCTAGCCTTATTTACCTTATTACACATACTGAAACCATTCCCAGCTCCACTTAACAAATTTGCGGATACTATGGCTTGTAGCCTCGCATGTAATTCCTTGCCAGCGCCAGCCCGACTCGACATTATTCGTCGTGGTCCAATGACTTTTTTGCCCCATCTTATTCAAGCCTTGCGGTGGTTTGTATGATAAATAACGTATTACTACTAATTCATAGGATACTTGGTATCACCAATTTCCACAACTGCCTTACACTTCCAATCTGTCCTCACTTTGATCTTACCTAGTAACGTGCAAGCGTGCTTTCTTAAAAGTGTTTGTGCGTTATGTTGTCATGGGGGGACTCCTCTATAAACGTGGCTTTGATGGTATCCTCCTTGTTTGTCTCAGCGGCGTAGGCCACTCATACCATCCAATGAGGTGGCATGACGGTATTTGTGGTGGACATTTTAGAGGCCTTGTACCGTGGCCAAAGCAGATCCTTCGCCTTGGTTATTATTGGCTACTCTCGATAATGATTCTCGTATGAATATGTTAAGCGTTGTGTGTATGTGTCGGCCCAACATGCCAACCTTCAACATACTCCTAGCCACCAGCTCCAGAATCGCTCGAGATCTTTGGCCTTTCTCTCACCGATGGGGTTTGGAGACCTTATTGGTGAGATTCATCGCATGACCTCTTCGCCCTGGCGTCACTTGAATTTGGATACTCACCGTGACCGAGAATATTACACAAAATGGGTGGAGGCTATTAAACTCATTTCAATCAAAAAAGAAAAAATTGTCGAGGTTCATTAACCACCACATTATGCACATCCGTTTTTGGTGATTCCTCACGCCCGATAACGAGATAATGGAAAATCTTTAAAAACAAGTTGTTATAAGACCTTTGTGTCTGACTTTGGTATCAAACTTAGTTTCTCATCGCCTTCTAACATCCTGACTTGATAATGGGCAAGCCAGTCGCTCTAATAAACACTAACCAAAATCTCATGAACATTTGTCGATGAATGGAAGAGATTGGCGATCACATTCCTTTGCCCTTTGGGCTTATACATTATAGCATTAGGTACTTCCCACTAATGCCACACCTTTTCTTTTGGTTATCACTCGATACAGGGCTGTTTTGCCTCTCGAAAATACAAATACCACTCCTTAGAATATCTCTTCAGGGATATCTGCCTCACTAACGATGATTTCCATAGAGCGGTTAGCCCGGTTGGCGCTAGCTTGCTGGCGTCGTCTTACTGACTCTTAGATCATCTTGAAATCTACCATGCATCAGCGATGCTTATGATAAGCGACTTCATGGCGTACCAGCATTTGGTTGGTGATCTTGTCCTCAAAAGAGAATCGAAACATGTCTGTGAAACTAGAAAAGAGCAAAGCAGTGGAAAATTTGCTCCCGATTGGATTGGGCCTTATATAATCACTCACGCTGTGAATCGGAGCGCTTTGTCGTTTAGCTTAGCTTAATGGTAAACCTAAGCTTTGAGCCATAATGCCTTGCCGTCTTCGACCATTCTACTTTATTTGAAATTAGGGTTATATCACTTCTTATCCGCCTACTTTCCCTTTCGTCCTTGAAAAGCTCATACCACCACATACAGCTTGTCTGCTTACATCTCAAAAATAAATCAAGCTCACCTCACTTCCTTACGATGCCTTCCCCAGCAATACGTAACT